>JAWPEG010000013.1:4947496-4979594 GCA_035771395.1 Myotis vivesi | reverse complement strand
TATATATATATATATATATATATATATATATATATATATATATTTCTTTTATTGATTTCAGAGAGGAAGGGAGAGGGAGCAAGAGAAACATCAATGATGAGAGAGAATCATTGATTGATCGGCTGCCTCCTGCACACCTCCTACTGGGGATCGAGCCTGCAACCTGGGCATGTGCCCTTGACTGGAATTGAACCTGGGACCCTTCATCTGCAGGCCAACCCTCTATCCACTAAGCCAAACCAGCTAGGGCCAGAGAACACTTTTCTAGAACGTTCTGTCCACTTAGCAGACAATTAGAGCCCCATTGGACTTGTACCATGGAGGGTGCCTCCGGTGCCAACAATTCTGCTTCGGAAATGAGTGAGATACTTACTGGTACATTTAATGGAATTTTTTTTGTCTTGACCTCTTCTTTTTTTGCCTTGACCCCAGCTTTATGGGGAATAAATGTGTGAGGATGCTTTTCTCCCTTCCTTTAATCAGAGCAGAGAATTTGCTGATGGCTCTGGAAGATGTATTTACCCAAATCGGACTTTCAACTGCTCAATTACCAGCTTCCGAAAAAAACAAACAAAAAAAAAACACATAATGAAAAATTCATTGTCTGATCTTTGACCAGAAATTATGATCATTTTAGGAGGGAAAGAGCCAATAGTTGCAACATATTAGATGCCTTCTTTCTTCATTTCGTTTAGAGCTGTTCTACTTTTTCAACTAGCAGCTCTGCCTTGATGAGGGGTATGGGTTTTTATTGGGTCATAGATGAGCAGTTGACTTTTTCCATTTACATAAAGTCATCAAGAAATGTAGAGGGTGGCCAGTTAGCACCATGCAAACCATGGGGATTTTAAAAATTTATTTGTATTGATTTGGATTTTTATTAGAGAGAGAGGAAGGCAGAGAGAGAGAGAGAGAGAGAGAGAGAGAAACATTGATGAGCGAGAATCATTGATTGGCTGCCTCCTATGCCCTCCTACTGGGGATCGAGCCCACAACTGGTGCATGTGGCCTTATTGGGAATGGAACTGGTGACCTCATGATGCATGGGAAGATACCCAACCCACTGCACCACACTGGCCGGGCAAACCACGGGATTTTAATAAAAGTTTCATATTCAAACGAGAATACAGATTATGTACTTAAGAAAGAAGCTTGTGGATAAATACAGATGAGAGGCGTTGTTTTTTTTTTTTCCTGTTGTTTTTTCTTGAATCCTATTGTACATGCAAAAGGAGAAAGTAAAACCAGCAGAAACTCCATCTTAAAGAATGCGGCCTGAAAGTCTCTAATTTTTTCTAAGTTGATAAGTTACATGAGTGACTTTTTCCCTGCACTGGCGAGCTGACAGTGGATAACCACAAGTTACCGTATTTCATCTTGTGAGACCACCTGTGAGTTTGAAAAGAAAGTGGGGCGTAAAGTCTGGAAATAATGTGCCTGAGATTTCACTCCTGCCTCGAGAAATATTTGCCATGTGTTCCTTTCCTCTTTGTCCTACTAATCCGCATGTTACTTGGAGGCAGGGCCGTGTCTTCGTTGGTTCTTGTTTCCGGTGACCATGGCGGCATAGGCACTCGGGTTCAAACCGAAGCTCTCGCTTGTCCTTTCTGTGGGAGGGTCCCAAGTTCAGAGGCTGTTAGAAATTGGGCAGGTGAAGTGCGTAGCTTGTCTGATGTAGGCATTCCTGGCCCATCATTTTGTTGGGGGCCATCTAGCCTTAAAATTAGAAGACTTTAAGATTTTTAAATTCTAATATATATATATATATATATATGTATATATATATGTATATATTTTTTTTTTTTCTTGTTAATCCTCACCCAAAGATATTTTTCCATTGATTTTTGGAGAGTGGCAGGGAGGAGGAGGAGGAGAGAAAGAGAGAGAGAGAAACATCGATGTGAGAGAGACACACAGATTAGTTGGCTCCTGCACCTGCCCCAACCAGGGCCGGGGATCGAGCCTGCAACCAAGGTACATGCCCTTGACCGGAATCGAACCTGGGACCCTTCAGTCTGCAGGCCAGTGCTCTATCCAGTGAGCCACACCGGCAAGGGTGACGATTTTAAGATTCTTCAAGAGACTTTGAAAATCTGGAATGTTTTACCTGAAATACTTGGATTTTAAAATATTGGAAGCCAATTAAAAAAGTAATCCCCTCTCCAGTTAAAATAAGCCTTATGGTTGGCAAAATTTAGCGTGTGGCCGGCCTCTCGGGGACTGTGGGTGTTTGCATACGACTGTCCCTCCGTTCTGGTAGAGTACATCTAGGAGCAGACAGCTGAATAGGTCAGATAGGGGATGGGGTTTCCAGGTATGAGGCCGCCGTATCAGTCGGCTCCAGAATGTACCTGGTCAATTGTTTCTTCCTCATTCTACCAGTCCTATAACTGCATTAATCAGTGTGTGTGTGTGTGTGTGTGTGTGTACCTGTTTGTAACCATTTCTAAAAGCTGCTGTAGTGAGAGTCCTGGATTTAGTTTCCCGAAGTCATTGAGGAGGCATGGAAGATGGTTCCCATTCCATGGTGTTCTCAAGCCGTGATTTGGTCTTGTCTTCCCATCAGGTGTTCCTGATCACGGTGTGGAATTTTGAGCTGTACATGATCCCCCTGGCATTACTGCTGCTCTTTGCCTATAATTTCATTGAACCCACGAAGGGGAAGGCGGGCAGCACCCACGACTCCCAGGTAAGCCAAGATGCCAATAACTCTGATGTTTGACTCAAGACAAAGGTGTTTAACAATGATAAGCCAGCACCGCCAGCACCACCACTAAATCATGGCCCAAGTCCATTTGGTTTGATCTGGAAGGATCCACCTTGTGCATATGTCCATGTTATAGTAGAGATCTTTTTTATAGAAAGAATATATATATATATATATATATTTTTTTAATTTTTTAATTGATTTCTGAGAGGAAGGGAGAGGGAAAGAGAGATGGAAACATCAGTGATGAGAGAGAACCATTGATCGGCTGCCTCCTGCACACCCCACACTGGGGATCGATCCCACAATCCGGGCATGTGCCTTGACCAGGAATTGAATCATGACCTCCTAGTTCATAGGTCAATGCTCAACCACTGAGCCACCCGGCTGGGCTAGAAATATATGTTTTTACTGATTTGAGAGAGGTAGGTAGGAAGAGGGGAAAAAGAGAGAGAGAAACACCGATGATAGAGAAACATTGATCAGCTGCCTCCTTCATGCACCATACCTGAGGATCAAGCCTGCAACCCGGGCATGTGCCCTGGACTTGGAATCGAACCGGCGACCTCTCGGTGCATGAGATGATGCTCAACCCACTGAGCCACACTGTCCAGGGCTGTAGTAGAGATCTTGTATCAGGTGTCATCTGGGGTCTTCTCTGTGTTTCTGAGTCTTGGGCTATTTCCTCAGAGTCTGGAGAGCCCTGTGGTGCTGGTCATCTGTCCTGTGCCAGCAGCACGTGTCCGCGGGCACCTCTGTGCTCTGTGAGGTTAAGGTGAAGAACATTGTCAGCCATGAGAGAAAAGTCCCTCCAGGGGACTCAGAGCATCTGGAAGCTGCCTCGGCCCCTCCACCCAGGCTCCCCATTCAATGCTCACCTCCGGCCTGAATTCTCGGGGGAGTTCTCGGAGGCTTGCCGACTCCCAGGGAAGCCCCAGCCTGTGTGGGCATGCGTCCCTCTGTTCCTGTGCCCACGTTTCTGCTGTGATTCTCAGACTTGCCAGCAAGGCTTCCCCTCAGACACCGGCCTGCACACCCTGTCCTTCTTCCCCACCTCTTCCCCCCTCGTTCTCTCCTCCCACACCAGAGGATCTCCCCCATCCCCACCCCATGAGCAGGAACCTGTATGTATTGGCTTCTTTTATGGTATAATCCTGGCATTCCAGGTTCAAAAACCCAGGAGTTTTTTTAAATAAAAGTCTAAGATTTTGAGACTTGGTAACAGATCAGCGTCACATTGGGTTTTTCTAGACGCAAAAGGGGACTCTCTTCACGTAGTTTCCCTTAGCATGTTCTCATGATTGAAAAAATCATCTCTGGCCCGGCTGGTGTGGCTCACTGGTTGAGCACGGACTCCTGAACCAGAAGGTCACAGTTCGATTCCCAGATAGAGGGCACGTTCATGCCCGGGTTGCAGGCTCCATCCCTCGTAGGGGGCGTGCAGGAGGCAGCCAATCAATGATTCCCTCTCATCATTGATGTTTCTCTTTCTCTCCCCTTCCCTTCCTCTCTGCAATCAGTTAAAAAATAAAATAATAAACGAATAAATATTGCAGCGGTATGATTGAAATTTACCTGTTCTAGAGACAGGGTTTTAAAAGGAATCTGAACCAACCTGCTTGCATCACAGCCAGTGCTGGGACCCCCCAACTAAAGCGGGGTGCCCTTTAGGCCAGATCAAGGCCTTGTCTTCCCTCCCTCACCTGCTCCCCCACCCAAACCCGAAGCCCAAGGAGAACGTGAAACCGTAAAGAAACGTCTAACTTACTCTCGAGGTGAATGATATTCAGACTCACGCACTTCTACTGTCTAATGTTCCCGTAATGGCCCCCACGGAGCAGAGAAATCGCTCTCACAGTGAACCCCGCACAAACGGAGAGCGGTCCTCTCAGCCTTAACGTAGCGGCCGGTTCATCTGTCAGGAGAACAAAACTGTTTAGAGAAGGCTCAGCTCAGCAGTGCCGCCTGGAAGCTGGGTGCTGTCCAAGGCCACTCGCCTCATGGCTGTATTTATCGCGAAGTTTTATGGAGATGAGGCCTGTTGTGTGCACTGTTGCCACGGCGCCCCTGAACTCTCAGAGCATTCTTGTTAAGAGTGTTTTTGCATGTTGGATTTTAAAAAGACGCCGAGGCCGGTTTGGCTCGGTGGATAGAGCGTTAGCCTGCGGACTGGGGGGTCCCGGGTTCGATTCCGGTCAGAGGCATGTGCCTGGGTTGCGGGCACATCCCTGGTGGGGGATGTGCAGGAGGCAGCTGATCGATGTTTCTCTCTCATCGATGTTTCTAGCTCTCTCTGTCTCTCTCCTTTCCTCTCTGTGAAGAATCAATAAAATATATTTAAAATAAATAAATAAAATAAAAAGACTACCGCTTAAATTCTGTAGACATGTTTTTCTTTTTTTCTTAATCCGCACCCCGATGATATTTTTCCATTGATTTTTAGAGAGAGTGCAAGAGAGAGGGAGAGACAGAGAGAAATATCGATGTGAGAGAGACACATTGATCGGTTGCCTCCTGCACACGCCCTGAACAGGGCCTGGGCTGGGGAGGAGCCAGCAACTGAGGTACATGCCTTTGACCAGAATCAAACCTGGGACCCTTTGGTCCGCTGGCTGATGCTCTATCCACTGAGCCAAACCAGCTAGGACTGTAGCCTTTTTTTTTCTTTTTTATTTCAGAGAGGAAGGAGAGGGAGAGAGAGATAGAAACATCAATGATGAGAGAGAATCACTGATCGGCTGCCTCCTGCATGCCCCCTACTGGGGATTGAGCCAGCAACCCAGGCATGTGCCCTTGATTAGAATCGAACCCGGGACCCTTCAGTCCTCAGGCTGATGCTCTATCCACTGAGACAAACCAGTTAGGGCTGTATACATTTTTCTTTTATGTGAATGAGTTTAGTTTGCCTTTGGTCATTTCAGCTGATATTTTATTAACTAATTGTGGGGCTTCCTTTCAGGAGAGCACGGAAGCCGATGACGAGGAGGATGAAGATGACAAGGTGAGTGTGTCCACGGAACCTCACGACAGGGAAGGGACATTCTTATTTATTTTATTTTATTTTTTTTGGTTAATCCTCACCCGAGGATATTTTTCCATTCATTTTTAGAGAGAGAGGAAGGGAGGGGGAGAGACAGAGAGAAACATTGACGTGAGAGAGACACAGCAATTGGTTGCCTCCTGTATGCACCCCATCAGGGCCAGGGAACCTGAAACCGAGGTACGTGCCCTTGACTGGAACCAAACCCAGGACCCTTCAGTCCAAGGGCTGATACTCTACCCATTGAGCCACACCAGCCAGGGCGGGACATTCATGTTTTCAGCAGATAGCTTCCTTCCAGGTTGTGTCAGATGCTTTTATTTTTTTTTGTACTATGGAGTAGCCAGCAGATTAATATTCATATCATTTACAAAGGATATCCCTTTGTAAGATATATCTATTTGTTTCTTTTCATTCATTTGTAAAAAGGAGGATGAAAAGGGGCAAAATGTAAGAAATAATTGAAATAGTAGAAAAAGCATAGCTGTAGGCCCAGCCGGTGTGGTTCAGTGGTTGAACATCGACCTATGAACCAGGAGGTCATGGTTCGATTCCCGGTCAGGGCACATGCCCGGGTTGTGGGCTCGATCCCCAGTACGGAGTGTGCAGGAGGCAGCTGATGCATGATTCTTTCTCATCATCAATGTTTCTATCTCTCTCTTCCTCTCTGAAATCAATCCAAATATATTAAAAAGATAAACTAGCAGAGCGGGAGGGGGGCTGTCCTTGGCTGCGGGCGAAGGCGCGCTTCTCCATGGCGTCTGGAAGGTCGACGGAGGGTCGCCGAGGAAGTCACAAGTAAATCAAGTGACATTGCTCCTCCTTCAGGCTCTGGCCCGCGCGCTGCGGGGTGGCCACCCACTTCAGAGCTGTCACTTCCCCAGCTGTTGCTGGCAGCGCATGCAGCTCTCCGTCTGGGTACATCTGTCCTTTCCCTTCTCCTGGGAGAAGCTCTCAAAGCCGGTGCTTCTGTTGTCATTACGCTTTCAGACAAACCTTCTGGAATAAAATGAAAAAAAAAGGGAAATGCCAAATGCATTGCTACTAGCTTAATGGACTTCAGTCCCCAGAACCTGTGGGTATTGGGGGGCGGGAGAGGTGCTGGGAGAGATGCATGGTATAGTGTTTCAGATGCTTAAGGGGGAGGGGGAGATCTTAACAGTTAGAATCCAATATAAAATGCCCAGGAAATATCAATGAATATAAAAACACGGGCTCCGTGACACAGAGGGCCTTCAAATGAATCAAGAGAGGCACATGGTTTTGCCCATTTGTAGCGCATTGAGGGGATTCCAGAGTAAACCTTATTTGTGGTGTTAAAATGATCATTCCTAGCAACATAATGAAATCAAGTAGCAAAAGATGTTTTTAAAGTAAATTGCCCTTTTTCAGAAACAAAGGTCACACAGATGCAACTTTCTTCTTTTTAAAAAAAAAAAATATATTTTATTGATTTTTTACAGAGAGGAAGAGAGGGGGATAGAGAGTTAGAAACATCGATGAGAGAGAAACATCGATCAGCTGCCTCTTGCACACCTCCTACTGGGGATGTGCCCGCAACCAAGGTACATGCCCTTGGCCGGAATCAAACCTGGGACCTTTCAGTCCACAGGCCAACGCTCTATCCACTGAGCCAAACCGGGCAAGGCACAACTTTCTTCTTGATGAATTGATGTTGAGCGGCTTCTGGGTGATGTAACTCCTTGAACATTAGAAGTAGAGATAGCCGAGCCAAAGTACACGATGGGAAGGCTTCTCAAAGGAAACAAGTCCTTTTTTTTTTTCATTAACATGTTTTTATTGATTTTTGGAGAGAGAGGAAGGAAGCGGGAGAGATGGAAGCATCCACGAAAGAGAAACATTATCAATCAGCTGCCTCCTGCATGCCCCCCACTGGGTTTTGAGCCCACAGCCGGGCATCTGCCCTGACCTGGAATCGAACTGTGACCACCTGGTTCCTGGGTTGATGCTCAACCACTGAGCCACACCGGCTGGGAGGAAACAGTTTTAAATGAAAATTTCCGTTTTAATGAAATTATGTTAAACCTGGTCTAGGAACTAGCTACATTTTTATTAATCAAGGCTTGAAAGTGAGGAAGATTTCTTTCCCGTTGGCCAACCCTTTGTAAATGACCCACCCAGGGACGGGAAGGCAATGAGTGAGAAGTCGGTGGTCAATAAACTAGAGACAACAATGTCAGCCCTTGGACCACAGGCCATGGGTTGTCAAGGTCGAACCTTACTCTCCAGGTCTCCCTCAGGGTCTGGAGGCAGAGCCATCGGGGCTGCGCTTCTAGCCTTTCCAGGTGAGGACGACTGAGTCGGAACCACAGCATCTACAGTAGCGGTTCTCAACCTGTGGGTCGCGACCCCTTTGGAGGTCGAACGACCCTTTCACAGGGGTCGCCTAAGACCATCGGAAAACACATAGATAATTACATACTGTTTTTGGGATGAATCACTGTGCTTTCATGATGTTCAATGTGTAACCATGAAAATACATCCTGCCTATCAGATATTTCCATAAGGATTCATAACAGTAGCAAAATGACAGTGATGAAGTAGCAACGAAAATAATTTTATGGTTGGGGGTCACCACAACATGAGGAACTGTATGAAAGGGTCGCGGCATTAGGAAGGTTGAGAACCACTGATCTACAGGGATGAGCCGTGGAGCTATGGTATCAGCCTGTCCCACACTGAGGGCCTTGTGCTCATCTCCCCCCATTGCCTCCTGGGCAGTTTGGTTCTTGAGATCCTTTGAGTGTAGTATCTTCAGAGGGACTTCATTTATTTATTTTTTAAATCTTTATTATTGAAAGTATTACATCTGCCGCACCCCCCCCCCCGCCCCCCCCATTGACCTCATCTAGCCCACCTTTCACACCAGGCCCTCTCCACCCCACTGTCTGTGTCCATGGGTTATGTACATATGCATACAAGTTCTTTGGTTGATCTCTTCCCACCCTCCCTCCCCCCACCTTCCCTTTGAGATTCCACAGGCTGTTCATGCTTCTATGTCTCTGGATCTATTTTGTTCATCAGTTTATTTTGTTCATTAGATTGCACATCATAGGGCCTTTAATAGCCTCAGCACAGCCATGGTTGTTCTTGCTTCCTCAATTTCATATTCCTGTGAAATCTTCTAGAGCAGGGTCCTCAAACTTTTTAAACAGGGGGCCAGTTCACTGTCCCTCAGACCTTTGGAGGGCCGGACTATAGTTTAAAAAAAAACTATGAGCAAATTCCTATGCACACTGCGCATATCTTATTTTGAAGTAAAAAAACAAAATGGGAACAAATACAATATTTGTATTTACATGTGGCCTGCGGGCCGTAGTTGGAGGACCCCTGTTCTAGAGGAATTCGTCTAAAATGAAAATGTAACTGTTTATGCCTCTTTCTGCTTAACACAGCCAGTCTTTGGTGAGCCTGGTGAACTTTCTAGTCCTCTTCCATATCTTCTCACTCTCACTTCTTTTTCTTACAAAATATTTTTAAAAAATATATTTTTATTGAGAGATAGAGACATCAATGATGAGAGAGAATCATGGATCGGCTGCCTCCCGTGTACCCCCTATTGGGGATCGAGCCGACAACCTGGGTATGTGCCCTTGACCGGGAATCAAAACTGTGACCTGGTTCATAGGTCGACACTCAACCACTGAGTCACGCCGGCCGGGCTCACTCTCACTTCTTTAAGAGATTTGTAACTAGGGGGATTTTCAACAGTAAGGCCTCCGGAGCACCATCATTCACACCCATATTACAATCCATTATTTCTTCTCCATGTATGTCAGTTTCCAGCGCTGAGATGTGCTCATAGAGCTGCACACACAGGCTGTATCACAGGGCGTGCTCACGCGGCCCTTCTGGCTCCTGGTGCGTGTTACACATGACAGACCACGCTTCTGGGAAGTGTAACAGGAACTGTTTACAAATGGTAAACACAGGGTCGTTTCCTTCCACACCAGAAGAAGAGAGGGAACTCCTTTCTCTCCAAACTATCCATCTTGCAAGTGACACCCCTTAATTGCCAGCACCCCCTTCCCACCAAATACCATCGCAGACGACTGGGGAGATGAAAGCAGGCCGGCCCCCTTGGCGCGGCTCTCTGGGGAGACGGACGCTTTCCCATGTTCTCGCCTGTCTCCCGTGCACAGACCAGGCCGAGGCCTGGGCTCTGTCATCCTTTTATTGTCTCAGTCAGGGATTGCTGTAAG
Organism: Myotis vivesi; assembly: GCA_035771395.1. Taxonomy (NCBI): domain Eukaryota; kingdom Metazoa; phylum Chordata; class Mammalia; order Chiroptera; family Vespertilionidae; genus Myotis; species Myotis vivesi. The sequence continues at coordinate 4,969,624 of JAWPEG010000013.1, read as the reverse complement.
ATGACATCACCGTAGCCTTGTGCTCCCTCCTCATTGTTAAAAGTCCATGGAAGTGACTTGTATTAGGAAACGAATTAGACTCCACAATTTTGCCTCCCCCTTTCTTTTTTTTTTTTCTTTTTTTTGTTAATCCTCACCCGAGGATATTTTCCCATTGATTTTTAGGGAGAGTGTAAGAGAGAGGGAAAGACAGAGAGAAACATCGATGTGAGAAAAACTCATTGATGGGTTGCCTCCTGCATGAGCCCTGACCAGGGACCAGGACCCGGGCCCGGGCCAGGGAGGAACCTGCAACTGAGGTGTGCATTCTTGATCAGAATTGAACCCGGGACCCTTCGGTCTGCAGGCCCCGATGCTCTATCCACTGAGCCAAACCTGGTAGGACTTGCCTTCCTTTCTTTTCTGGGCTTTCAGTGGTAACATAGGACTCTCAGGAAACTAGTTCTTTGGCTTTTTCGGAAATGGAATATACCAACTAAACTTTGAAGAGAGGGACATTTTTTCTTCTTATACAGTGGGGCCTTGACTTACGAGTTTAACTCGTTCCGTGATGGAGCTCGTAACTCAAATTACTCGTATGTCAAATCAAAAAGTGAACAAGTGAGACACGTGATGCTGGGCTGATGTTGTGGCGTTCACTGTGACGTTCGCTGCGCCAACTAGCAGTGGGGTATCTGAAGCTGGCTCGTAACCTGAATTTTAGCTCGCAACTCAAAGCAAAAAATCGGCCGAGAGACTGCTCGTATCTCGAAAAACTCGTTAGTCGGTACACTCCTAAGTCAAGGCCCCACTGTACCTGATGGGCCGTGGGAGAAATTGCTTGTCACAAGTAGAGTTTGCTAGGCACCCGGAACAGATCATGACTAAGTTCAGCCAACAGCCATCAGCCGGCATGTCCTATGTGTGTGAGATTCCTTATTTGTAGGGATGGATTACAATACAAATTGTATTACTTATTTGTACCATGAAGGCCCGTAATTGAAGCATGAACCAAAAAACTGTTGTGTAAAATGCTGCATTCCATACTTAGAAAAGGTCACGCAAAGCGATGATATCTTGTTTTCATTGTGGAAGGTCTCAATACTTGCATTAGAGGTTCTTTCTTTTTCCAGCCCAAAAATTACTTATAGAGACTATTTCACACGTACTATTAATATCAGGAAGGAGAAATCATAAGGGCATATAATAATAATTTTTAAAAACCCCTGCTTATTGCTATCATAAAGAAACTGCACCCAGGTGCTTGCATGGTGGGTGGTTGGTTTGTAGCGTGGCTGTCACAATAGAACTTGAATGATCTGGTGGTTTTTGTTTTGTTTGTTTTTTAGGTTGATCAATGAGATCACAATTGCCTTATAGTGTTTAGGGGGAGAAAATTACCCTTTCATATTAATTATGGTTGAAAAACAGGTATAGATGTTTTCTTTTAAACAAATAAGGAACGTGTGATGAACTTTTGTTGATCAACTATGAAATGTTTTATATTGAAAGAGTGCAAATAAATACTATCCTATATAATAAAAGCCTAATATGCAAATCGACCGAATGGTGGAACAACTGGTTGCTATGATGCATACTGACCACTATGGGGGCAGATGCTCAAGTCAGGAGCTGCCCACAGCAGGCCCCAGGCCAGCCATGGTGGGTGCTAGTGGGGGGGCCCCCAGTCACCCTGTCGGTTGCCCTGCAGATCAGCCCTGATCGCTGGCCAGGCCTAGGAACCCTAGTACAATATACTTTCACTGGTTAGGATGTGATCATTAAAATGTAAGTACTTTTAAACCATCAATATCCATTTTTAAAATGATTTTCATCCTCCACACTAACTAGTTCACTCCTCACTACCCAGCCAGAGCCTTCTTAGAGAAAGAAGCAGGTGGCATATGAATTTTGAAGGACTTTTCCTTACAGTCTGATAGTGAGAGTATTTTTTCCGATTCCTTTGCTACTTAAGGATATCAAAACCACAGCAAGTTAGTTTGACTAGTGATTTTTGTACACTGTGCACTCAGCAGTGGTATGTTAAGAAGATAAGGTATGGTATTTTTATGAAAATAAAAAAAGTCTTCATGGCTGGTTTGGCTGAGCAGATAGAGCATTGGCCTGTGGCCTGAAGGTCCGATTGTGACCAGGTTCAATTCCGGTCAAGGGCACATGCCCAGGTTGCAGGCTCCATCCCCAGTAGCGGGCGTGCAGGAGGCAGCCGATCAATGTTTCTATCTCTCCCTCTCCCTCTCTGAAATCAATAAAAAAATATATATTTTTAAAAAGAAAATAAAAAAGTGAAAGACTACCTTTGAAAGATGAACAAGAATTGAATATCTTCCTACACATTTCAGGGCCTATGGGAACGATATACAGGCGTATTGTAGAGAGGACCTGCTCAGGGATGATTTTCAGGGGAATAAAGTAAATGGCCATTCTGATGTAACTGCTTTTAATTTGATTTAATATGAATTTTAGTGATGAAGTCATTTAATTGCTAGCATCTCTACCATACCAGCTTCGCTTTGAGACTTTAATATTAAAAATGGATTCCAGCCAATTCTTAATGATCGGTTTATGCATGTTCCGATGAGAAGGGATTGGCTTCCTTACTTCCTGCAGGCTTTTCCCTGACACGCCGACTAGTTCACATTTTCCTTTTCAACACGAAACCTCCGTTCTCAAGAGTATTTGGCCTCATTGCCTTGAGAAGTAATCCAGGAATGTTAATAATCTGACCTTTTGAGGCAGTATTCATCCTACTTCCTATCAGGCTCACTAACCCTAGCACTTGCGGGTTTGCTTTGAAATTTCTACTGTAAGGATTATACTTGTTATCTTACTCCCAAATATTGTGAAATACGATATACCAGACTATAAATCAGATAGATTATCTATCCTTCTGTTAGCTAATGTGCACTGTCTAACAGAATACAGTCAGAGGCTCTGATCTTATAGAATACTAGAGGCCCAGTGCATGAAATTTGTGCACTCTGGGGTGGTGGGGAGGGGAGTTCCCTCAGCCCGGATTGCAAGAGGGCACAGGCCAGGCCGAGGGAGCCCACTGGTGCATGATCGGGGTCAGGGAGGGACGTGGGAGGTTGGCCAGCTGGGGAGGGACCGCGGGAGGGCTCCAGGGTGTGTCCGGCTCATCTCACTCAGTCCTGATTGGCCAGACTCCAGCGGCAAGCTCACCTACCGTGGTCAGTGCACGTCATAGCGAGAAGTTGAGTGGCCTTAGCATATCATTAGCATCTTACGCTTTGATTGGTTGAATGGACGACTGGACGCTTAGCATATTAGGCTTTTATTATAAAGGATAACGAATCTAGGTATTTAATTTCCCATTGATTAAAATTTTTACATCATGCTGATGTGGACTGCATTGGACATTGTTTCTCCATTACCCTCAGGTCATTTTTTTCTGAGGGTAGTAGCTAGTCCTCTTGTCTTTCCTCATGGAACCCCTTGTTTCAGTGTGATTTGCACTAAGTCCCAATTATCCAATGAGTTTAGAAGCTAATTGATAATTTACAAGAAAGGTGGGGGGGGGGCGCCATTTTTTTCCTCAAGGGAAAGTAACATAAATAATAAATGACACAAGAATAATAATTTAAAACAACATCATTTGCAGTAAGAATTAGTTCAGTATAATTAGATTTAAAAAATAATATTTGTAGAGTGTTTACAATTTCCAGGCTGTGTTTATATGTTTCAGCCCACTCAGCATTCAAAATAAACCATTAAATTAGCTACCTCCCCCATCTACAAATGAATAAACCCGAATTAAGAGAAATGAACTTGAGCCCAGCCAGCGTGGTTGAGTGGCGACCTAGGAACCAGGAGGTCATGGTTTGATTCCTGGTCAGGGCACAATCCCAGGTTGGGGGCTCCATCCTCAGTGGGGGGCGTGCAGGAGGCAGCCGGTCCATGATTCTCTCTCATCATTGATGTTTCTCTCTCTCTCTTTCTCTCCCGCTCCCTCCCTCTCTGAAATCAATAAAAACAAAACATTTTAGAACTTCTTATTGCATTGTTTGGTTACACACAGATTTTTCCTTCCACCCGCCTCACTTCCCCACCTCAGAGAACATGAAAGGGCACCCTGCTCATTCACCAACTGCAGCTCCTGGCGTGTTGAGCCGCAGTAGTTCCAGGGACAGGAAGCCCTCAGCCCTGCCTGGCGGTCGCAGGCCGGGCACCTGTCAGTGGGTGAGAGAAACTCCTAATGAGATGTTGAAGCCAGAAGCACACACCGGCAAGTACCTGTCAGCATGGAAGCGCGGTGTGCAGTGAGCAGACAGGGAAAGCCGTTTAAATCCACTTAGGAATTATATTGACTCAAAACCCAAACAGTCTGTTTTGTGTTCATTTCCCCAAAGCAAATGGACTGCTGGAGAGGGATGCCTCTCCGGAAAGAGCAATGATTTTCTTTCCCTCCTGGAAACAGCGTACACAGTGGAGTTGACTCTGTGTGTGTGTGTGTGTGTGTGTGTGTGTGTGTGTGTCTCCATGCACGCGCAACCCATCTCATGGGAAGAAGCCCTGAAGACAGTTCCAGTCAGTAAGCCAGGCTTCCGAAAGACCCGTTTTTAATCTTGTGTTATCAGAAATATTGCTTCTTGTTCTTTGTTATGACAGATGTTGAGAGGGGTTTGTTGGTTTTTTTTCTGTGTGTTTTTTTTTTTTCATGCTGAATGCCACTCCATCTATTTCTGATGTTCATCATGTTTGCACGTTTTCAAATGGCAGGCTTTTACTATTCAGTGGGAGGACACAGCCCAGACATACCCCCCTTTGCAGTCTAAAGTTCTGTGTTCGCCTCTTTGCTCTGCGTGGCTGAAATGACTGGGAAGATCTTGAGGTAGAAATGTGACATGGATGGCTTTCGGGAACCTTGTATATCCTGTGACAAATACTACTCAATGTGTCAGCGTGTCCAAAAGGTTTTTCCTGCTTTGGTTAACTTTCAGGACTAAGTCTCCGGTTTTGCTTAGGTAATTAGAGAGAAAGGTGAGCCCGGCCGGTGTGGCTCAGTGGTTGAGTGTCAACCCGTGAACCAGGAGGTCACAGTTCCATTCCTGGTCAGGGCACATGCCCCGGTTTTGGGCTCCATCCCCAGGAGGGGGCGTGCAGGAGGCAGCCGATCCATGATTCTCTCGCATCTTTGATGTTTCTCTCTCTCCTTCTCCCTTCCTCTCTGAAATCAATAAAAACGTATTTCAAAAAAGAGAGAGAGAGAGAAAGGAGTTTTTCTAAATCAGAACAGGTAGGAAAGATTTAAAGTCACATACTGATGATATAATTAATTCTTAGTTGTAAATTCATGGTGATGGTGTTAATTCTCTCCCACAATCCTCTAGTCATTGGAGGCATGGGAAAGGCAATGGAGCCTTGAAGAAGGAAATATTTGCTTCTTTTAAAAAAAATATATTTTATTGATTTTTTACAGAGAGGAGGGGAGAGGGATAGAGAGTTAGAAACATCGATGAGAGAGAAACATCAGTCAGCTGGCTCCTGCACACCCCCTACTGGGGATGTGCCCGCAACCAAGGTACATGCCCTTGACCGGAATCAAACCCGGGACTCTTGAGTCTGCAGGCCGATGCTCTATCCACTGAGCCAAACCGGTTAGGGCGAAATATTTGCTTCTTGATTTTTTTCATTTTTGTTCTTTAAAAAAAACACACACACACACACACAACTCTGTTACACGGGTCTACTCTTTGTTCTTATTTCAGCTGCTTACGAAACTTAGCCTAAGGACTCCGGGTTTTCTTTGTGTTGTGTTTTTTTCTTTTTAACATTTTAGAAAGAAATGGACAATGAAAAAAAAAAGGTGATTTTGCCTTTATTGTTACGTAGTCTATATGTTTAGGTTATAGAGTTGGCATTCTCATTCTTTTTCTTACGACAAGTGCCACTCTCGCTTTATACAGAACAGAGGAGCATTATGAAATGTGAAGCCTTGGGTCTCGAAAAGTTCCATGCTCTCGTCTCTCCCATCATGCTGTAAACGAGACCCTAAGTCATGTGACTCCTACTCATACCCCTGGGTACTTTTAAATTCGTAAGAAGTAAAATCCACTTTCCCTCGAAATCTAAAAAACACGTTGTTCGCCGCTGTGACATGGTTTGCTGGTTGAACGGCACCCGCAGCTATCACAATTTTTATTACTCATTTCCCTGGAATAATTGGAAGTGTCCTATGGTACGGAAAACGTCAGTGTGTGAGGTAGCAAGTCTGTCTTTCTGAATGGATCCTGCGACGCCTCCTGGGGAATCGGGTAGCAGCCGCAGATGTAACGTTGTGTTTGCTAAACTGTGTTACCACCACATTCCCCGGTTCCATCGGAAACGTGTAAATAAAGCCAGCGTGGAGCCGATAGAACTGCCAGATAAGCTCAGACAGCACCGGGCGACATGAGTAGGCTTGTCCTGGAAGTTCATTGCTTTTGAAACTTAAATCAACCCCAGGGCTGTTTTGACTGGACCAAAAAGTTGCTTATTCAGCCTTTTGTGCCTTTGCATTCTTTTTTATCTTCTCTTTATATGTTTTATTGATTTCATAGAGGGGGAGAGAGAAACATCAACGATGAGAGAGGATCATGGATCAGCTGCCTCCTGCATGCCCCCTACTGGGGATTGAGCCCACTACCCCAGGCATGTGCCCTGACCGGGAATCAAACTGTGACCTCCTGGTTCATGGGTCAAGGCTCAACCCCTGAGCCACACCGGCCCGGCTCTTTGCATTCTTGAAGGGGACGGGCTTTCGTGTGTGAAGTGCCTAGTGTACCAAGTGCTGATGTGTTGTTTACCTCTTCAAGGATTCCCTATGATCTCCCTTTTCTAGATAACAAATTTGCAACTCAGAAAGGGATCAGGAACTTGCCTCCATCACAGAGCGAGGAGACCACAAGAGCAGCGTTAATCAATAAATATATATATATATATTTTTAAAATATATTTTATTGATTTTTTACAGAGAGGAAAGGGGAGGGATAGAGAGTTAGAAACATCGATGATAGAGAAACATCGATCAGCTGCCTCCTGCACACCCCCTACTGGGGATGTGCCTGCAACCAAGGTACATGCCCTTGACGGGAATCGAACCTGGGACCTTTCAGTCCGCAGGCTGATGCTCTATCCACTGAGCCAAACCGGTCAGGGCAAAAATATATATTTTTTAAATGCAGCAGCATTTGACTAAGAAGCCACAGTGCCAGGAAGCCATAGCGTCTGCTTAGTCAACATGCCACGTTGTTACCTGCCGGAACCATCTCTGAGGCACTGTGCCGGGGGGTGAGGTGGGCACAGGGGAGCTGGCCGATAGCCTGGTGAAGACAAACGAGGAAGCCAGGGTCATCCAAAGGGAATGACAGCGTTCCCTGGCAGATGCATCGCCTCCACCGGGAGACGAAGGTCTTGGCTCCATGGGGCTTCCATTCATCGTGGGAGCACGGGAAGCTTGCACACCGAGAGTGTTTGCATCTGGATGAATGGGCAGTACATTTTGTGGATTCAGTCAATACTTACAGCCCAGCTGGTGTGGCCCAGTGGTTGAGCGTCGACTATGAACCAGGAGGTCACGGTTTGATTCCCGGTCAGGGCACATGCCTGGGTTGCAGGCTTGATCCCAAGTGTGGGGACGTGCAGGAGGTAGTCGATCCATGATTCTCTCTCACCATTGATGTTTCTATCTCTCTCTCCCTCTCCCTTCCTCTCTGAAATCAATAATAAAAAATATATATGTAGCCCTGGTCTGTTTGGCTCAGTGGATAGAACATCAGCCTGTGGACTGAAGTGTCCTGGGTTCGATTCTGGTCAAGGGCACATGCCTGGGTTGCGGGCTTGGTCCCCAGTAGGGTGCCTGCAAGAGGCAGGCGATCCATGATTCTTTCTCATCATTGATGTTTCTATCTCTCTCTCTCTCCCTCTCCCTTCTCTGAAATCATAAATAAATAAATATTTATGTTGCAAGAAATGTGACATCTCTTAGAGTCACTCTGTGGATGATAACCATGCTATTATGTAGCACAGCACACTCCTTTCTAGACCGGAACAATAACAAGAGCGTAACCGAGTCCAATCTTTCTTTTACGTTTCTTAGGAATCCGAGAAAAAGGGCATCATTGAAAGAATCTACATGGTACAGGACATCGTTTCCACAGTTCAGAACATCTTGGAGGAAGTAGCTTCCTTTGGAGAAAGAATTAAAAAGTAAGTCCTACCTCTCATCCTGGTGTTTGAATTAGAGCTGACATCCACTAGGGCAAGTGCGGATGGGGAGCGTGAGGTCAAAAAACGCAGAACCCCAAAACTGCCGCCAGGGTGTCAGGCAAGCCCAGTTCACTCTGGCTGGTGTGCTCCTTGGGCTTGTCAGGCTCACCCTCAGACCTGGGGTGACCAGATGGCCCAGCATAACGATGAATAGTGTCCCGCTCACTCTCAAAAAGACCCTAGATTGGGTGATGAACTACATTTAAAAAAACATAATTTCCTATTCACAAATAAAAAGGGAAGCAGATAGGTTTTAAAGGAGTCTTTTTTGTCGGAACCACGTGATGTTAGGGGAGAGATCAGACCAGCCCAGAAAGAGATGTACGAGAGAGACAGAGGGCAATGCTGACGATGCTACAGATTGTCAAGCTTCTCTGAGAATGAGAAGAGACAGACAGCTGGGCATAGAACCGTTGATTGGGGGCTTCAGTAGGTGCAGACCATTGTGCCAAGGCTCAGAGCTCAAGACCGTGCTAGGAACAGGAACGTGTAGGTTAGTTAGTGTGTCTGTGCCATAGGCTGTGGTCCTGGCATGCCTGGAGGTGAGGCGGATCATTCAGTGACCTGAGCGGCTTGCAAAAGTCAATGAAAAAAAAAAAATTGAGCCCTGGCTGGTGTGACTCAGTGGATAGAGCATCAGCCTGCAGACTGAAGGGTCCCAGGTTCGATTCCGGTCAAGGGCACATGCTCAGGTTGTAGTCTCCACCCCAGTAGGTGGTGTGCAGGAGGCAGCTGATCTATGATTCTCTCTCATCACTGATGTTTCTATCTCTCCCTCCCTCTCCCTTCCTCTCTGAAATCAATAAAAACATATTTTTTTAAAAAAATTGAGTGAGGATGAGAGGCTGTGGAGGGGGGGCAAGCCCGAGGAAGGAAAGCCGTGTCTTTGGTGAAAGCGTCTCCGAGCCTGAACGTCTCACAGACAAACGTGGCTGTTGTGCGGCTGGTAATGAGCAAGGAAGTGTGTCTGACAGCAGAAGAGGGCAGAGTGACCGGAACAGGCCCCCACTCTCTGCAGCGCTTCCGAGGGCCGGCTGCCCCGGCACAGCTGCGGTGGCCACGGCCAGGACATATTTTCAGCCATGAACAGGGCACTGTTCCGCCCAGCTGCGACACAGGAAGGCTGGGCTCCTATTAATTTCTTGGGCCATTCATGAGGACAGTGACCTCCGTGTCCCCGCTGGGCACTCCAGGGGGCTGTCCTGGGTAACTCTGTCGGAATTCCATTGTAATTCGGGGCTGAAGGACCATGGAAAACTTTCTCCCAGCTATTGGTATCCAGCACATAAAAGACTTACATAAAACCCCGAGAGCAAGGCTCCCCAGGTGGGGTTGCATGTACATGAAATGGTGTGTATTTTCTTTTTTAAATATATTTTTACTAGAGGTTCAATGCACGAAATTCGTGCATGGGTAGGGTCCCTAGGCCTGGCCAGAGATCGGGGCGACCAGTGGAGTGATCGAGGGGGTAAGGAGGAGGCCCCCCCGCTGGCACCTGCTTGTCTGGCCTGGAGCCTGCAAGCTGGGGGTAACTTCTGCGTTGAGCTTCTGCCCCCTGGTGGTTAGTGCGTGTCATAGCGACCGGTTATTCTGCCGTTCAGTCAATTTGCATATTAGGCTTTTATTATATAGGATTGATTTCAGAGAGGAAGAGAGAAGGAGAGAGAGAGAGAAACATCAGTGATGAGAGAGAATCATGGATCGGCTGCCTCCTGCACGCCCTGCACTGGGGATGGAGCCCATAACCCGGCCATGTGCCCTGACTGGGAATCGAACTGTGACCTCCCGGTTCCTAGATCGATGCTCATCCCCTGAGTCACGCCGGCCGGGCAGTATTGCAGTCTTTAATCACTTTTTAGAGCCAAGCCTTCTCCTGGGAACTACCGGGTCCAGGAAGCTCAGTGGCCATTGGTCTGGTGACCTTCTCCTGAAGAATGTTTTTCCAGTGCCTAGTCGTTCCGGCAGACTTTCTCTCCAGGTTTTCCAAGAAACTTTCCCAATTGACCAGTGGTTCTCAACCTTCCTAATGCCTCGACCCTTTAATACAGTTCCTCATGTGGTGACCCCCAACCATAAAATTATTTTCATTGCTACTTCATAACTAATTTTGCTACTGTTATGAATCGTCATGTAAATATCTGATATGCAGGATGTATTTTCATTGTTACAAATTGAACATAATGAAAGCATAGTGATTAATCACAAAAACAATGTGTAATTATCTATGTGTTTTCCGATGGCCTTAGGCAACCCCTGTGAAAGGGTCGTTTGAGCCCCAAAGGGGTCGCGACCCATAGGTTGAGAACCGCCGCAATAGGCCATTTCCATTTGTATGACTGAGAAGTAAACATGAGCAAATGAATCGCTGTAGCTATTCCAGCCTCAGAGAAAGTGACATTTCTGTGGTTTGCCTGCAGCACGTTTAACTGGACGGTGCCGTTCCTTTCATTCCTGGCCTGTGTGATGCTGGCGGTCACCACCATCACCTTGTACTTCATCCCACTTCGGTACATCGTGTTAGTCTGGGGTAAGTGTGGCACGGTCCTTTTGCTAGCAGTCCATTCCAGGTAAGAACCAATTACTCATTTTTTTTTTAAAAAAAAAATATTTTTTTATTGATTTCAGAGAGGAAGGAAGAGGGAGAGAGAGGGATAGAAACATCAATGATAAGAAAGAACCGTGGATCAGCTGCCTCCTGCAGGCCCCCAGCCGGAGACCGAGCCTGCAACCCGGGCATGTTCCCTTGATCGCAGTCGAACCTGGGACCCTTCAGTCCGCAGGCCGACGCTCTATCCACCAGCCAGGGCCCATTATTACTCACTTTTTAAAGTGTGACTGTAAACTTTCAATGTGCTCCTGCCGGCAATTAAACACGAGCTGAAAGAAAGCCTATAGGCCACCAGGAATCCAGGACCTCCCTGAAAAGGCCAGCTTGGGTGAATGATCAGCATCGCTATTGAAAGGGCTGTGGCATAACTGATCCAGTGAAAATGGGGTCGTGCGTGTGACTTCCCTTTGGCCTTCGTTAGTCATACATCCCCTGGAATGATATATGGCTGTGGCCCCGTAGCCTTGCACTTGCACTGTTTTTCAAACAGTGAGCGAACACCTGCACCTTGCCCTTCGCAGGGTGTGAAAGTAGCCAGGTTGCTCCTGACACTTCGTCTCTCCTGGAGGAAAACATAGCCCAACCCAATACTTAAACCCAGATGCGGTGGGGGTACGGGAGGGCCAGGAAGGAGAGGAAGGTATAATTTACCAGGGGAAATGGTGCGCCCATATACAGGTTAGCTGCTTTTAAAAAAGCAGAAACCAAAACGGAAAACTGGAAGTAAATCGCATGGCCTGATTTACTACCCCGGCCAGCAGGCAGACAAAATCTGAGCAGCTTGGTGAGTATTTGCGATGGTCGCTGGGTGGGCTGTGGGTCGATGCAGGAGGGTGCATGGCAGGAAATTAAGTGGGAGAAGCCATCCACCTTTCCCCACAAAAGTCTGTGTCAGGCCTGGTTTTCCGTTACTTGGCTCCTGTGACTGCTGCGGTGTTCCCAACCGTCGTCACTATTAGGATCTTCAGATATTGAGATGCTCAGACAGGCTCAGTGGTTGAGTGTCGACCTATGAGCCAGGAGGTCACAGTTTGATTCCCAGTCAAGGCACATGCCTGGGTTGCAGGCTCGATCCCCAGTCGTGGGCGTACAGGAGGCAGCCTATCCATGATTCCCTCTCATCATTGATGTTTCTATCTCTCTCTCTCCCTCTCCCTTCATCTCCGAAATCAGTCAAAATATATATATATATTTTAAATATATTTTTGATTTTTTTACGGAGAGGGATAAAGAGTTAGAAACATCAATGAGAGAGAAACATTGATCAGCTGCCTCCTGCACACCCCGTACTGGGGATGTGCCCGCAACCAAGGTACATGCCCTTGACCAGAATCGAACCCGGGACCCTTCAGTCTGCAGGCCGACACTCTATCCACTGAGCCAAACCGGTTAGGGCTATATATATTTTTTAAAGGCGTGCTTTTGAAGCTTGCAATCTGAGTGCCTTATAACTTTTTATTCCAGCTAAGTTTTCTGTAGTCAGTCTCAGTGCATTGTGGGCTACCCCTGCCCTCTCTGGTGCATCGGAGCGACGATGCAGGTTTATAATCTTCTCAGTAACTAAGAATGTGGTGTTTTGATCGGCTGGGATATTATCCCTGCCTGGCTGTTCATTGTAAAGACTCCAGATGCGCACACTGTATATAATTAACAACAGAAGATATATCCTTTCTCTGCGCGTCTTTGTCTCCCTGCGTCATTTTGCCTCGTCTGTTTCCTTTTGCCAAAGAGCCCATGCTACAATTAATGCCTTTAGAGGAACACAGCCAGTGGATTTTAGTTTAAAGGAATGCGCAGGGGGGAGGGGGCAAGGGGAGGGGGTAGTTTTCGCTAGAAACATCAAGCTTGCTGTGGGGGTAGAGGGGAGACAGACAGTGCGGCTCTCACTTGGGAGAAAAGGGATCATTTGCAAGACGTCTTCTTCCCAGGCCCAACCACCCCGCTTCCATCTACCCGTGAACAGTGGCCTGGCCGCCATTTGCAAAGCAGATGTACACCTGACCCTCTCTCTCTAAGGCAGTGGTTCTCAACCTTCCTAATGCCGCGACCCTTTCATACAGTTCCTCATGTGGTGGTGACCCCCAACCATAAAATTATTTTCGTTGCTACTGCATAACTGTCATGTTGCTGCTGTTATGAATTGTCATGTCAATATCTGATATGTAGGATGTATTTTCATTGTTACAAATTGAACATAATTAAAGCATAGTGATTCATCACAAAACAGTATGTAATTATCTATGTGTTTTCCGATGGTCTTAGGCGACCCCTGTGAAAGGGTCGTTCGACCTCCAAAGGGGTCGCAGCCCACAGGTTGAGAACCGCTGGTCTAAGGAAATGCCTGGCAGTTGGCATTGTGTCAGGTACAGGGCCATCCAGGAAGTCCCGCCCTTAGATGAACGTAAAGTCATCTTCAATGAAATTAGAGAAACGTCAAACCATGTCTGTGTTAGGGATCATTAAACAGTTCAATGTGCCCGGCCAGTGTGGCTCAGTGGTGAGCGCCAGGAGGACACGGTTCAAATCTCAGTCAGGGCACATGCCCGGGTTGCAGGCTCAATCCCCAGTAAGGGGCGTGCAGGAGGCAGCCGATCAAATGATTCTCTCTCATCATTGATGTTTCTCTCTCTCTCTCCCCCTCTCCCTTCCTTTCTCAAATCAGTAAAAAGTAAAAACAAACAAAAACATACAATGAAACGTGACCTGGGCTGGCGAATAGGAGCCAGTCAAGGTTCACACCTCAGGCGACAATTCACTCAGCGTCGCTGAAATTAACAAGACTTCCCGCTACGGCCCTTGTTACACTAGCTCTCCGGGGCAGAACCTCAGAAGGCCACCTTAATTTTTCACCCTCTCAAACTCAGCATAAAAGAGGGTTGGCATTTGCTGAAAAGAATATCATTGTTTCTGAGTAGTGGGTGCAGGCGAGGAGCAGCCTGGGAGCCAGAAGGGGGTCAGAGGAGACCACGGACAGAGCCCCCTTCCAGTCGCCACGGCCCCCCGGCTGAAATGAGCATGGACTTCGTTGCCTGGACCAGCCCACGCCCCCCGGGCTGCCGTCCATAAATTAAGTTAGCAAACCCCGGGAAGATAATTTTCCAATAATAACTCTTCACAGTTTCCTGCCGCCTCGAAGTACAATCAACATGTCGAGTTCTGTTCTGCAGGGAGAGAGGCGAAACCTGTGAAAATGAGTTGGAGGAGGCGGGGGGGGGGGGGATAGATTTCTGCAGCTTCTTTTTAACAACACCACCCCCCCAATCCCCCCCCCAACACACACACACACACACACACACACACACACACACACACACACAACTCGGGCCTCGCACCTCCCACGGCTGCGCTGGGCCCGCGGCCCCCAAGCTGTGACTTGTTTGGGCTGATGAAGGTCTTTTCCCACCTGGGACACGTGTTTCCCTGGCAGAGGAGGCTGTGAATCAGTGTCGCCCCAAAACGCCAATGAGCTCCCCGGTTTCCGTGGGTGTCTCGGCCGCCCTGCTGCTGGGATCATAATGGGATTTTCACAGCCGGGGAAGGCAGGGCCCCCGCTCCCGCAATCCCTCCTTCCTGCAAGAAAAGGCGTTTGTGAATGATTCCACATGACAGCAGCGTGGGCCTGGCTGGGGGTCCAGGAATTGTCTTCACACTAATTTCTTACTTGCCAACGCCCGTCCTCCCCCAGTCGGGCGAGTTGGAAAGATAGACAGGCAGACAGACGACGAGATCTCCCTGTGTCTCTTCTATTTTTCAGGCATCAATAAATTTACTAAGAAGTTCCGAAATCCCTATGCCATCGACAATAACGAGCTACTAGACTTCCTCTCCAGGGTACCGTCTGATGTTCAAAAGGTACGTAATGAACGAACGGGTCACCATCAATGCCCCCCTCCCCCCCCCCCAGGAGTCTGGCCAGCCCCAGAGCCCGAGGCTGTGCCAGTGTGTGAGTAATTGCAATAATGCTTCGGAAACATGCTTACAGAGGCCTGGCTTGCAGGGAGGCGGCCAGGAAACCTTTGTCCCAAAAGCATGAGATGATTGGGGGCAATTATCCTGAAAAAGAGCGACTTAAGAACAGTCTGGACTCGGATGCAGGGGTCTCGGTCCCTGTCAGGATCGCTCGCCGCCCCCAAAGAGGATGAGATGGGCTCAGTGCATGGGCGAGTGGGAGGTCCGAAAAGGGGTGGCCGGCGTTTTATGGGGAGTAGGGGATAGGAGGATTATTCTCTTTATTCTTGTTGGCTCTGATGATCGCCTAGGCCCCCCTGGTATCTTGTCCCCTCTAAAGATTTAGGGCTGCTTAGGGCAAAAGCTCAGACTTACTCGAATGCACGTAGTGGCAGAGACGGCGTGAGATGATTTGAGATCAATCAGAAGTATTATCCACAGGCAATGGTCACTTAGTCCAGCAGCGTCCTGTTTCTGTGGAGACAGAGAGATTAGCTAAGGGAACAATACCAGCGAGTCCCCACAAGAGGCCCCATCTGGGCCCCCACCGATCAGGCTGCTGTAAGCCCAGGGGGCAGGCAGCCGTCGCTGTAATGGAGAATTAGGGATCAGAGAACCGGTAGACGGGAGGCCGTGGCGTGAAGCGGCATCACGGTGACCAAAAACACAGTGTGTTAGCATCTGGGAGCAGGTATGGATTTTCGTCTTCGGGCCACTGTGACATGATGGTGCTCGGGACGCTGGGTGGCTTCCGGGATGTAGGGCTGGAAAACCTTAGCATTTCTTTCCCCTTCCTTCTAAATTCTAGAGATTAACACAGACTCCGTGATGCTATATCCCTTTAGCGTTCATTTTGATATAGTTCTCTATTAAAATGTATTCCACAGCCCAGCCGGGTGGGGCTCAGTGGTTGAGCATCAACCACGGAACTGAAAGGTCACTGGTTCGATTCCCCGTCAGGGCTCATGCCCAGGTTGTGGGTTCGATTCCCAGTCCGGGGCTTGCAGGAGGCAGCTGGTCAATGATTCTCTCATCATTGATGTTTCTATCTCTCCCTCTCTCTTCCTCTCTGAAATCAGTACAAATATATTTTTAAAAAATATATTCTACAAAATATGAATTTACTCGTTGACATTTGCATTGCACGATTATAAAATAGTCACCTGGGCCCTCACCGGTTTGGCTCAGTGGATAGAGCGTCGGCCTGTGGACTGAAAGGTCCTGGGTTCGATTCCGGTCAAGGGCATGTACCTTGGTTGCGGGCACATCCCCAGTAGCGGGTGTGCATGAGGCAGCTGATCGGATGTTTCTAACTCTCTATCCCTCTCCCTTCCTCTCTGTAAAAAATCAATAAGAAATTTTTTTTAAAAAGTCACCTAGCCCTTGCTTGTTCTGCACTGAAGATCAACAGGTATGTCCCCCCCCGTCCCCCAGGGCACCTTCACAAAGCACTATGAGGAAATCGAGCTTTACTGGTAGTTCATGCATCTGCTCTTGACCTACTGTAGCTCAGCGTATGTGATGGGTCCTGCTGCCCTTGGAGAGTTGGGCACAAATGCTCCAGGTGGTGAGCACAGGTGGTCTGCCCTGCAGTCCTTTACATAAAGCCATCCCGCCATCAGCCTGTGCAAGCTCACACACAGTAGGGTTGCAGCGAACAGGCACTTGAGTGGCAATGTGAGGGTTTGCCCGCATCCCTGGAGAATGCCAGTTGCCATCGAGCCTGGTCAGGGGTTGTCTGTGCACACAGCAGCCCTCGAGCGGTCATCCAGTTGGCGTCCTCAGGAACACACAGAAACACAACAAAAGAACATCCAAGGAAGGTACAGTTCGCCAGCGAGATCCTCCAAGTATCGCCAAGAGCACTTTCTAATAACACAATAGACAGTTTGCCACTAAGGACTCCCCACCCCCACCCCCCATTCATAGTTATCACAGATGTTTTAACCATTCCATTGGAAATGAAATTCATTTTTAAGAGAAATCTATAGAAGTCTGGGGCCAGTATCAATTTCAACATTATTTCCCTCCCTGGCAAAATAAATGGTATATCATTTGCAGATATTTCTCCCCCTCCCCACACCCCAAGATTTTAGATCTTTTTAAATGAATAACTTGTAGTAAGTATCATATACTAGACAAACATTCCCAAGGGGCTGATGCGAAGCTTGCTTATGGTGCAAAAGGGTCGCGCGCACACACCACTGAAATCCCCCAGCAGTGCCCAGGGCAGGTAGAAGAACCCCACGCATCTCATTAGAAAAAAAAAAGAAAAAATCTGCTTTTAATATTTTGGTTTCCAGAAATGATGCATGACTCCTCAAATCCTTCCTGTAATTAATCCCCCCATGTTCCTGTGTTTAGAAAATGATTCATTACCTTTGAACCTTCCTTCCTTTGCCTCGGCCTGTCCCCGGGGGAGCCATTAGCACATGGTGCGGGGAGCTAGGGTTACCGAACCGCCAGCGTCACGTCTGTTTGTTTTCACAGGTGCAGTACGCGGAGCTGAGGCCCTGCAGCAGCCAGAGCCCCCTTCGCAAGAAGCGCAGTGGGCCCTAGGACTCACGCTGCCCGTGGCCACCAGCACCCCATTCTGGGTTTGGGCGATGGGGTCCACGGTATGGCTCTCTCAGTGACACCGCGGTCAGTGCCGTTCGGACACATGTGTCATGTGGTGCCTGTCTGTCGTCTCCCCCCTTCTTCAAGCGCACAAATGCACACACGCACACGGGGACGTGCACACGTGTGGATGTCCTAGCGGCACAGCGGGCCAGCCCAGCAGGAGGAGGCGATCCAGAGACTGAAAGACTCACATCCCTTCTCCTAGAGGAGAGAAAGCCAGGCTGCCTCGGGGCTGAACAGCCAGGAGACCCCTTGCATTCGAGAGGGGCTTTGAACTTGTGCTCACACCTCCAGCTGCGGTTTTCATGAGGATTCCCTCATTTTCGCTCCCCAATCCCATGCTCCTTTCCCATGATGGTTCCTGTGAGTCCATTGCTGTTGTTTTTTTCCTCCCTCTGAGCTAACAAGTCTTTGATAGATATCATCTACCCAAGGAATGCATCTTATCAACAGACTAGAGGCCCGATGCATGAAATCTGTGCAAGAGTAGGCCTTCCCAGCTGTGGCAGCTGCCTCAATCCCTCCCTCACAGCCGAGGCGGCTGCAGCCCCAGCTTGGTCTGGAAGGACGTCCGGAAGGATGTCCAGTCTAATTAGCATATTATGCTTTTGTTATTACAGATTTTTCAGTAATGATCAGGATTAGGCCCGATCGTTGGGGAAGCGTTCAGCCGTGATTCCTGAAGATGTATATGTCAAATCTCAGTCAAGTCCTCAGCGCTGGGAGCCATCCTGCATCACGGCCCGTTGCTGGCAGTGGGTGCCAGGAGGGTCGAAAGGGAGCACTCGTCCCAAAAGTGAAGGGTTCCTGGAAGTATTTAGGTGTCTTAAAGCACCATTTCTTCAATTGTACTTTGTACTTATTTCCAAACTGAAATGTCCACGTGATGGCTTCAGGAAAGGGGAGGGAATGAAGGAAGGAAGGAAGGAGCTCTGAGAGTACTTAGGTCAAGGCTGGGGAGCAAGGGATAAATACATGTGGCTGCTTACCCAAGGGCCATCATCGATTCATTTGCTCGCATTTTTGAGCAGAAAGTGAAGCTATTTTAGCAGCCCCAGCTGAACATTTGTTCCTCGTATGGGTACAGTAAGTTACCCGTAATAAAAATATTATCTCACAGCCCTTTTCCTAGAAAAGTACCACTTCCTTCAAGAGTCCCCGATTCCTGCCGGCCCCAGCATTTCACAGTAACCTTCCCCCTGTAAAAGTTCCAATTTTGTGCACATATATGATATGAAAATTTCTTCTCAAGCAACATGTAAGTTGTAAAGACTGTATTTTGTCCACACATACTTTGTATGTGCCATTATATATATATATGTATATGTAATATATATATTGTAAAGGAAATTTGAGGGGGAAAAAGATCTGATTTAATAGTGAGTTTTACTATGGTGTTCCCTCCCTCCCCCCTCATCCTCCCTCTATGGGTTGTAATTTAATAATCTTCAAACAAAATGTTTATGAAACATGCCAAAGATTCTAAACCTTATCATCCCTCGTGTCTGTTTTTCTTCGGATTATATCTTCCCGGGTTTGCTTTCGGCCGAGCCAGATTTCTGCATGATTTGATTTACTTCACGTGAATGAATGCCGGCTGGAAAGGAGTCCTGCAGAAATTATAAAAGCTCCAGTAAATCTCTTAGTTGTACATACAATAGATACCCAAGAACCTCTTTTGTGAAACCAGTTACTCAGTCTTCTGTATAAACAATGCCTCATTGTCTCGCTCCCAGCTATCATCTCGTTTGTCCCCGTCTATCACTCCGTAAGGGCCCCAGTCAGGCGTTTTTTAAACAGACATGTGAGATCGCGTCAGTCATTGGAAGGAAAACGTTCTTCGGCGGCAAAACAACCCCGTATTTATTCAAACGCGGAACCGATGCTTTATTGTTGTTTTCTTTCTATAGAATTTCAAAATGAAATAACACTGCCTGACCAGAAGGCATCGTCAGCTCGACCTGCTTCCTCTGCAGCCCCCACAACTGGAATTCTCAGCGTCAAGTTTAGGCCACCACCGGCCACTGGGATGCTGGGCCAAATCAACCCTTAATAAGCCGCCTGTGGAAAACAGTTGTTAATCCATTAAGTAGACACTAGACGCAAAAGCGGAATGGGAGTTGTAAGTGCAATGCGAAGGTTTCTGTAAGTCACCAGGAATTTGTATGGGGCCGGCCTATGAACCAGGAGGTCAGGGTTCAATTCCCTGTCAGGGCACCTGCCCAGGTTGCAAGCTCGATTCCCCCAGTGTGGGGCGTGCAGGAGGCAGCCGATCCATGATTCTCTCTCATCGTCGATGTCTCTCTCTCTCACCCTCTCCCACTCTTTGAAATCAATAAAAACATAAGGAAAAAAAAAAAAACACAGGAAAGAGAGCCAATGAAAATAAACACTTAAAATTGTGTAAGAGCTGGGAATAATTTTCCACAATAAACCCAAGAGAGACGGGTCCCACGCCATCTTACTGTGTGAAATTCAGTTTAATCAATTGTCAGCTTTTAAAGATCTTTTTTTTATCAGTACTAACCGATTACCTACTAAGCATTAAAGAGGCTTCTACGCTGTCTTCACAGGAGAAGAAAGGCATTTAAAACAGGAAGAAAAACGCCGAAACCGGTTTGGCTCAGTGGATAGAGCGTCGGCCTGCGGACTGAAGGGTCCCGGGTTCGATTTTGAACAAGGGCATCTCCAGTGGGAGATGTGCAGGAGGCAGCTGATCGATGTTTCTCATCGATGTTTCTAGCTCTCTGTCTCTCTCCCTTCCTCTCTGTAAAAAATCAATAAAATATATTTAAAAAAAATAAAAATAAAACAGGAAGAACAATGGCTTCTTAGAAAGGGAAGGAGGTCCCAATGGCTCATGGGAACACAAATGACTTTTAGGAAAGCAGGTGTGTCCTTAGACTAGAGAGTATGGTTGTGAGGCAATATCTCTTTAAGTGCAATGTTTTCTTGTTGTCTCAGGTGATGACAGTCTATCTTCCCAGGTTGCTGCTGGAGAGGGAATTTAAACAATTGAGTTCTTTTGGGAAGCTCTACTTTTATTCAGATAAAGGAATTCTGGGTGGAGTAGGGGGCGGATTCCGCTATCTGTTGATTCTCAAATGCTTTCGGCTCAAAATAATTTCATGCCACAGTGGCATATTCTGGACTCCTTCCATAAGCTATGTCTGCAGACACACATACATGTTTGTAAAATTACATAACATCTCTCAAAATTGGTCCACGGACTCCAACTCAAAACCTGTGGGTTCAGGCAAAACATTCAACGTTACCTCTTGCTGCATTTGAAACCTCAGGGTGAAGAGAGAATGTTTTCCGGAAGCCCAGTGTCAGTGGCCTGCTCCCTGCCAGAACTCAACTCATTTAATCCAGCTTTTCTCTGGGAAATATTTTATTAGGCCTGTCTTTCTAGCTGAGAAAACCTGAGATTTCACAATTTCTCTCCCCCTTCCTTTAATTCATTATGATAATACATACAAGCCCTGCCTTTGCATGTATTTTCTTTACTAGATCAAAACAATGGTTGGGGAAAGTAAAAACACATGAAATCATTTGTTGAACTGCATAACAGATAGCTCTAGCCTGACTGATTTTGTATGCATCCATCAGATTTTGATCTGGTGGTGGTAATTTTGACCTAATGAGTGGTTAAGGCTTGCCTTGAATTTGTTTTTATTTTTGCATTTTTACTCCCAAAAGGCCTGCATAAGCCGAAGTGGTCCAGCCACAAAAAAAAAAGGACAAGCAGAACTTTCTCTGACAGCAGATTGACTTAAGTGTTACCTAGCATAGGGCTCTGATTAGAAAAAAAAAAAGCCCCTTATCATATGAGAATAATAGTGTCTGTGCCATAGATAGGTAGATAATTTCACTTAAAATTACCTGAAATATTTGTGCTGTAGTATCTTCTCCTCCGAATCATTAATAAAGAGGCTAAACGGGACAGCACACGACCTTGGTCCCATCTGCCCACTGACCAGACAGCTGTCTTGAACTAGACCCAGTAGTAGCTATCATTATCACCACCTTCAAAAATAGAAGTGGTTTGCAACCTACCAGTTTGGTTTTTCTCCAGCAAAGTTAACCTTGGAGCTTTGTGAGATCCCGCTGAATCTGGTACAAATTATATTTAAACAGCAAACAGATCTTATGGTTATTTCTAGAAAACCGCCCTCCACTCAACTGTTCTCAAGTATAAGCTTCTTCATTTGTAGTAGCATCTATATAATCCTATATAATAAAAGGCTAATATGCACATTATCCCTTCAACCAGGAGTTTGATCAGGGGGTGGGGCCAGCCGGCCAACCACCCTCAGCCCCTCCCCCTGGCCTGCCCTGCAGGATCAGCCCCAATTGGGGCAGGCAGGCCGGACCCCACCCATGCACAAATTCGTGCACCAGGCCTCTAGTTTGCTAGAGGCAATCATACCAGTAGGTATCATTTACTGATGGTCATTTATATTCAAGGCACTTTGGGAAATCATCGTTTCAGTCCATTACAAAGATATTTTGTGTAATGAACAGGGTCTGTTTGGGCCGAAGGTTTTGATTTGTGCTCCAATTCTTGATTTTTACATGAACCCCTTCAAAAGAGTCACGGTTTGGGGGGCCAGGGCGCAGGGGCAAATACTCTTGGGTCTGAGCAATTTTAGGACGACTGACTTTTAAATGATGAGGCTCCC
>JAWPEG010000013.1:4920195-4947469 GCA_035771395.1 Myotis vivesi | reverse complement strand
CCCCCCCCCCCCATAGTTCTTTTCCTTGCTTCCATACATCAGTGGTTCTCAAACCTTCCTAATGCCGCGACCCTTTAATACAGTTCCTCATGTTGTGGTGACTCCCAATTTCATTGTTACAAATTGAACATAATTAAAGCACAGTGATTAATCACAAAAACAATATGTAATTATATATGTGTTTTCTGATGGTCTTAGGCGACCCCTGTGAAAGGGTTGAGAACTGCTGCTATACATGGTTACTTGGTCAAGCGGCCCATTTCTACTGAGTATTCATATTTGCTGTTCTGTGAATGGTTTCCAAATGAAGTGCCTCTTTCGTTTTAATAATTAATGCCCCCTTTTCTCCTAACCTTAGTTTTCAGCCTCGATTTGGGTTAGTCATAGCCCTGAGGGAGTATGCAGGCATGCAATTCACATGTGGTTCCAACACTTCCCAGTACGTTGTACACCTTAGAGTTTCCAACTTCTCTCCCAATACTATCCTGATCCTCTATCTGCGTTTTACCCACTTTCTCTCCGTTATAGCTGTCCGTTCTCTAATTCGAAAGCAACGAAAACGTTACAGGTCCTAAGTAGGCCTCATTTAAAAGGGGAGGAAGACACCAGGGAGGACTGGTTGACCCCACATTTGGACTATGCCGAAATAGAAGCCAGGTCTCCTTTCTCCACCGGCTTGCAGTTTGTGTTTGATTGTTGCTGGCTTGGAGTTGGCTGAGCTCAGTGACCCAGAGCCAGAAAGACTGGTTCAAGTCCAAGATCTGTACTGTGATACAATTCCGTGTGTCTGTTGTCAACATACTGATCTTCCCGGAGCCTCAGTTTCTTTATTTCTAGAATAGGAATAACGGAACCCCGATGGTGGAGGTTTCGCAAGCACTTTTTCCCCCCATAGTCCGATTGCCTTTTTGCTTTTTGTGCTGTATCAATGGTATCTTTGAACAGAGAGAAGTTTTCGATTGAATGTACTTTGTGCATCTTGCTTAAGGAATTTTTGTCTAGAGCAGCGGTTCTCAACCTGTGGGTCGCGACCCCTTTGGGAATCGAACGACCCTTTCACAGGGGTCACCTAAGACCATCGGAAAACACATATATAATTACATATTGTTTTTGTGATTAATCACTGTGCTTTAATGATGTTCAATTTGTAACAATGAAATTGGGGGTCACCACAACATGAGGAACTGTATTAAAGGGTCGCGCCCATTAGGAAGGTTGAGAACCACTGGTCTAGAGTCATGCAGATGTTGTTCTGTGTTTCGTCTCAAGGCTTTACCGTGGTCGCCTCATATGCAATTTGCTTTCTCTGATCTCAGTCACCCGCCATCAACTGAGGTCTAGAAATATTAAATGGAAAATTGCAGAAATAGCCCTGGCCGGTTTGGCTCAGAGGACAGAGCGATGGCCTGTGGACTGAAGGGTCCAGGGTTCGATTCCGGTCAAGGGCACGTACCTCAGTTGCAGGCTCCTCCTTTACCCGGGCCCTGGTCGGGGCTCGTGCAGGAGGCAACCAATCGATGTGTCTCTCTCACATCGATGTTTCTCCCTGTCTTTCCTTCTCTCTTCCACTCTCTCTAAAAATCAATGGAAAAATATCCTCAGGTGAGAATTACCACAACAAAAGAAAAGAAAATTGCAGAAATAAGCAATTCAATAAACAACGCGCAGGTTTTAATACCCACGCTCTTCTAGGTAGCCAGCGGGATGAAATCCCGCGTGAGAAATCTCGTGACAAAATCTCGCGTGATGCAGCGGCTGAGAGAAAATCTCGCGGGACGACGTGCTTCAAGCTGCGTAGCTGGCGCCTCCATGTCTGCGTTTTCCCCTCCGGCTTCTCGGTTATTGTGTCCGGGCCTTTTCAGCTTATTTCCTGAGAAGCCGGCCTGGTGGTTATGGGGGATTGTCCCCGTATCGCAGTGCTTGTGTTCAAGTGACCCTTATTTTACTTAAAAATGGCCTTAAAGTGCCAGGGTAGTGAAGCTGCCAGTCCGGCTAGGCCCCCCGAGGCCCCAGAGGGCCCAAGACCCTCAGAAGGTCAAGTCGCCAGACGCTGGGTCCTTCACCTGATATCATCTCACCCTGGAGGCTTCCCCACAGGTGAGTGCAGGAAAAGAAGGTATTTTGTAAAATAGCACATTCGCATAACTTGTATGGCAGCATAGCGTTATTCTGTGTTTGTTTTTTTTTTTTAAATTATTGTTGCTCATCTCTTACTGTGCTGAATTGATAAATTAAACTTTCTCAGAGATATGTATGTATAAGAAAATACAGAGTACAGTAAGTCCTCAGGTTACGTCAGCGATCGGTTCCTACGGCGCGATGTAACGCGATTTTCGCCGCAAGTCGGAACCCACCTACATAAGCACCTACGACACTCATGTGGAGCACATACACAGCAGTCATGAAGTGAAACAGTAAAAAAAAATTAAAGAGAGATAATTATTCCTGACCTTTACTTGTGGTAAATACAGTAAATAAAAAAAAAAACAAAAAACATAAAAGCACATATGTACATACNCTTAGCATTATTTTCCCTGGAGTTTTAGAGTGGAGATTTGGGTCAGGATAGCCTCAAAACCAGTGGTTCTCAATCTCTGGCCCTTTAAATACAGTTCCTCATGTTGTGACCCAACCATAACATTATTTTCGTGGCTACTTCATCACTGTCATGTTGCTACTGTGATGAATCGTCATGTAAATATCTGATATGCAGGATGGTCTTAGGTGACCCCTGTGAAAGGGTCGTTCAACCGCCAAAGGGGTCGCGACCCACAGGTTGAGAACCACTGCTCAAAACTATTGTCATTGCAGTGATTTAAAAACATGGTTTGTTTTTGATCCCCCCCCCCCACCACCACCACCCCCCTCAGCGTTCTGGGCCAGCTGCTCCCTATACAGAGCCCTAATTTCTCTTCTGTCTCTGGCTGGGTTGCCTTCCCTTACCAGGTGAGTTCTGACAGAGCCTGAAATCACTGATCATCTTAATAAGCATATTTAAATTTTAAACATTAAGTTGCATTAGCTTTTCCTTTTTTGGGGGAGGGGGGGTGACAGTCAGAACTAGAAACCATAAAGCTAGAAACTGTATTATCATGGAAATGCCAATGAAGCTGGGAGTTGCAGATTGGAATCTTAGCTGGAACCTAAGAAGCAGCAACTAGACCAGGGGTGGGCAAATGTTTTGACTCGAGGGCCACAATGGGTTCTTAAACTTCTTAAACTGGACCTGAGGCCGGAACAAAAGCATGGATGGAGTGTCTGTGTGAACTGATATACATTCGAAGTAAACATCATTACATAAAAGGGTATGGTCTTTTTTTTTTTTTTTTTTTTTTTTTTTTAGTTTTATTCATTTCAAACGGGCCGGATCCGGCCCATGGCTGAACTAGAAGCATGTCTGTTCTTTCTGAATCCGTTTCTGTTTGTATCCAAGTTCGCCGCCTAGAGCTTGGTCTGCGGATGAGATGCGAGGTGTGCACATTGCGGGAGGCACAGATGCTTCCCAGCAAATAGACAACAGGTCAGGCTGACGAGAAGCAGTCTCCTGAGGAATCCGTCGCGTTTTGATAGTTTTGTCATATTGACGTGAAGGGCTGCATTAGTCATCACTTGCCACCGAGGTGAGCCCCTGCAGCGTACACCAGCCTTGCATTTTAATACTCGATGAGGGAAAGTTCTGTGGGCATCTACTCCCTCCACCACACTACTAACTGTTCTTCAGGACATAAATATAGCTGGGCCCTAGCCGGTGTGGCTCAATGGATAGAGTGTCGGCCTGCGGACTGAAGGGTTCCAGGTTCGATTCTGGCCAAGGGCACATGCCCAGGTTGGGGGCTCAATCCCCAGGAGGGTGTGTGCAGGAGGCAGCCAATCAATGATTCTCATCATTGATGTTTCAATCTCTCTCCCTTCCTCTCTCTCAAATCAAAAATATATTTAAAGAGAGAGAGAGAGAGAGAGAAAGGGAGGGAAGGAAGGAAGGAAGGAAGGAAGCAAGCTGGGTTCCCTTTTGTAGAGAAGTGTTAAATGCTTGGTGAAGAGACAGGTTCATTTCCTAGCTGTGGGAACTTCCCCATAACCTTACTCTGCCTTGGTCTTCTGATGTGTCAGATGGGGATTTTTTGTGTGGATAAAAATCGAGCAATTTCATGCAGATGAAAAGTGATGAGAGAAAGAGAATGAAAGAGAGAATGAGGGGGAAGAGACAAGTTTGCAAGACCGCCATGCAGGCCTTCCCTGAGCTCGTGGGGTTGGCATGTGGCCCCTGTTTGGTCCACAGGACTTAAACATTGAGTGAGTCTTGAGCAGGGGTCCTCGAACTTTTTAAATAGGGGGCCAGTGCACTGTCCCTCAGACCGTTGGAGGGCCGGACTATAGTTTAAAAAAAAAACTATGAACAAATTCCTATGCACACTGCACATATCTTATTTTGCAGTAAAAAATCAAAATGGGAACAAATACAATATTTGTATTTGCATGTGGCCCGTGGGCCGTAGTTTGAGGACCCCTGGTCTTGAGGATCTGAGACAAGATAAATTCTCCGCCTTTTAAAGCCTCGTGATTTTGTGGAAAAGCCTAAACCTAGGTCTATTTCTCAGGTTTTGGAAACATGTTCTACCAATACAATACAAATTATTACTTGACAATTTAAACTTTCTTAATGAAGTCCGTTCTTGAACATGTCAAGTAACTGAATAATATTATTTTTTTTCCCTGTGAGAAAAGTATTCCTGGAATGTTAGCCAGAAACTTTAGGAGAAGTCAATGCCACCTCTTTGCATTTATCACTGCCATTCCACTCTGCCTATTGTTTTTGGTATTCGCCATGCATTGTTAACGGTGATTGTCATGTAATTAAATCACTGCTCATCACAAGAGTCTGTTTTTATGCTGAGATAAGCATCAGAAACGGCTGCAGGGCCCCCCGATCAATAAAGATGTTCCCAGTAGGTTTACAAAGAGGCTGGGGTTGAGCAGGGCACCAGAATTAATTAGGAACGATTTCTCTTTTTCTTTCCACTTTCAATATATTTTTAATTGTTTTTCCATTTTCAACAGGCTCTACCTCCCTCTTCCTTTTTTTTTTTTTTAAATTCTACAAGGATGCTCAGACACTTCTGTCCAGAGATTTGTAGAAACTGAGCTTTTAATCTCTTCCATCTTTCAGCCCCATCCCCAAGCTGCAACTTGGTTTAGTCCTCGTGATCTTAGAGTCTCTTTGTTTTCAAAGGAACTTTGGAACAAGAGGTGGCCATCCAGTTTCACCAAGCCCTTTGAGAAGTACAACCCAAGCTTTAAACTGCGGGCGGATTTCCTCTTGTAGTTGGCATGCTTTTGATAAAAAAAAAAAAAAATGCATCTATCCAGTATTTGGAAGTGTCAGTGCCTCCTGAAATGAAACAAAATCCAAGTCAAACGTGTCTGACATCCTTTGGGTGAGGGACACACACACACAGGGTCAGAGCCTGCTCCTGCAAGGCCGGAGGCAGCAAGGAACAAAGCAGATGCCCACCCACTCTCTGTGGACAGGGGGCGTCCAAAGAGAGAGACTGGGAGTGGGTCTCAGTGGGCTCTTCCCAGGGAAGGTGTGTTGATGGAGGCACTGGGTGGAGGTCAGGAGTGTGACTCTCACAGAGCTGTCAACATGGCAGTCTCGGGCAGTGGTCGGCAAACTGCGGCTCGCGAGCCACATGCGGCTCTTTGGCCCCTGGAGTGTGGCTCTTCCACAAAATACCACGTGCAGGCGCGCTCGTACAGTGCTATGGAAACTTCACGGCCCGTGCGCAGAAGTCGGTATTTTGTGGAAGAGCCACACTCCAGGGACCAAAGAGCCGCATGTGGCTCGCGAGCCGCAGTTTGCCGGCCACTGGTCTAGGGCAGTGGTTGGCAAACTCATTAGTCAACAGAGCCAAATATCAACAGTACAACGATAGAAATTTCTTTTGAGAGCCAAATTTTTTAAACTATATAGGTAGGTACATTGTGATTAACTTAATTAGGGTACTTCTATGGCTTATGAGGAGCCACAGTTAAGGGGCCAAAGAGCCGCATGTGATTCGCGAGCCGTAGTTTGCTGACCACGGGTCTAAGACGGGTGGGCAAACGTTTTGACTCGAGGGCCACAATGGGTTCTTAAACTGGACCAGAGGCCGGAACAAAACCATGGATGGAATGTCTGTGTGAACTGATATAAATTCAAAGTAAACATCATTACATAAAAGGGTATGGTCTTTTTTTTTTTTTTTTTTTTTTTTTAGTTTTATTCATTTCAAACGGCCCGCGGGCCGTAGTTTGCCCATGGCTGGTCTAGGGCATGGGGCCCTTCCTCTTAGGAGCAGCTCCAGGGACTAGGAGAGAGACGTAGAGACACCTGCTGCTAACGTTTAGCATTAACTTCTTGGTATTAAGGGGGGAGGACATCCTCCGTGGAACCCCAAGTCCAGGACAAAGCAGTGGACAGAGGATGGTCCCCAGGCTCCTCCCCTTTTATGATTGACAGGCTCTCACCCACACCTCTTCCTCTGGGTGTGCTCAGAGGTCCCCACATCAGGCGAAGGGGTTTAGAAGTTAGGGCCAGAGCAACTTCTCTCGACCCTTTAGCGGCCTCACCTCTCCACGCAGAACGGCCCGGGCCGTCTGCCACTGGGAAGCCTTTTACTCTGGAAGGCAGCCCATCTGTTCTCCCAGGGAATTCGGGTTTTCGGCCAAGTCCCACGGGCGCGCAGATGTCGCGATCTGCTCCCTGCAAGTCTTCCCGCCACCCTTTCCCGGGCTCCATTTTCTCTGCACTTCGTAGTTTTCATCAAACGATACCTTTTCCCCGTCAAAGTCGAGGCTCCCGGTGGCCTGCGTGCTGTTTATTGCCTCCCTGGCTGAATTAAACTTCCGAGTGGCGCTGGGGCGGGATTTCTAAAGGACACAGGCCACCAACCTGCCAACTGTCAATTTAGCGGGGAGGAGGAAAAAAATAAAAGTCACTGTGCCTCTCTCACGCTTCCGACTGCACAGGTTGGCGTTGAACCTTCAGCATGGACGACCTCGTTCGCTGAGAACCCTGCTGTTGCAGAGCTTGGATCCGCCGGCCCTCTCCCCTCCCCTGAGCAGGCCTTTTCCAATTCTTGCTTTGGTCCCTCAGGATGGAATTGCTGCTTCTCTTTGTGCAAGCAACGTTTCTCTCCCAGGGCCATGCTGTAATGTCGGAGGCAAGCCGCTCCAGGCCCCACGTCCACCGTAGCGGCTTGGGAGGTGACTCTTCGTAATGAGGTCTCGCTGCCACCAGGGCCCTAAAGAAAATAATGAAATAGAGTCAGCCCTTGGCAACTTCCCAACCCTGTAGCTGACTCCCTCCGCGGTCCATCTGTTTATTGGTGTGTGTGTGTGTGTGTGTGTGTGTGTGTGTGTGTTTATTTACAATGGTTTGTGCTTTTTAGGTTTTGGTGCCTTGAAAAATGCTCCCCCTGAGTTCTCTCCTCTGCCAGGGGGAGCATCCCTCTCTATTGGGCATGGGAAAATGGCCCGCTAGGATGGGAGTCTTCCCTAGGTTCGTAGGCAGGCACGGAAGAGAGCTGTTAGATTTTCATCTCAGTCTGCCAGGCTGGAAGGAGGTCCTGGCAGCTCTGTTGTCTGCCAAGTGGACGAAAACAGAATAAAATTCACATGAGCCGAAACCGGTTTGGCTCAGTGGATAGAGCGTCGGCCTGCGGACTGAAGGGTCCCAGGTTCGATTCCGGTCAAGGGCATGTACCTGAGTTGTGGGCACATCCCCAGTAGGAGATGCGTAGGAGGCAGCTGATCGATGTTTCTCTTTCATCGATGTTTCTGACTCTCTCTCTCCCTTCCTCTCTGTAAAAAATCAATAAAATATATATATTAAAAAAATTCACACGAGACAGCGACTTCGAGGTGTGAGCTCTTGGATCCACCTGGAACTGAGGTGAGAATCATCCCCAGGGATCCCAGCGAACAGAACCAGGAGTGTCCCTTTCGCATCATGTAGTTTGTGTTGGGATTCTGTGGCTAAGACTTAAATTTCGGCTGATGCATATGATAATGCAAAAACACTTTCTCCTGCTCATTTGTAGGTCTTCGATTAAATATAGGACTGAGCATTAATATATGTTTGCTGGGTATTTCTGTTTCCTCTCTAATCGTGTTTTTTTTTCATGCTCTTAGCCCATACTTGACAATTTTCTTTCTGTTTCGTATACTTAGAGCATTCATTCCTTTCCTGTCATATATGTAGCAAATATTTCCCCCAAAATTTTCATGTTTCTTGACTTTGATAGGTTCTCTTGGCAAGCAAATGTTTTTTATTCTGTTCTACCTTTGACATTATGTTTAACAAAGTCCCCCCTAATTTAAGATTACTTTTTACAGATCAGAATACAAAATAAAATTTAGGATTTAATAGCATTTTCTATACTGGGAGTGACAACTCTGAAACACACACATACACACACACCAAAAGCAAAGTAAGATACCATTTTAAAAAGCAGCAAAAGTGCCTGGCTGGTGTGGCTCAGTGGTTGAGCATCAACCTATGAACCAGGAGGTCATGGTTCAATTCCCAGTCAGGGCACATGCCTGGGTGTGGGCTCAATCCCCAGTAGGGGACATGCTGGAGGCAGCCTATTGATGATTCTCATTATTGATGTTTCTATCTTTCTCCCTCTCCCTTCCTCTCTGTAATCAATAATATATATATATATATATATATAATGTAAAAAGCAGCAAAAGCTATTAAGTGGCTGGGGTTTAACCTGACAAAGAATGAACAAGCATGTATGGAGACAATCTGGACGAATAAAAGGACATAAAAATTATTTGGTTAAGTGAAGAGATAAGAGATATACTATAGTCTCTGGTGGAACAAGGAAATAGCGAACTTAATATTAACTATTCATTGAGGAGGGGGGCATCACAAAATGGTAGTTATCTTCTAAAGGGCTTCTCATGTTATTAGCATTTCAACTGTATTTAAAGGGCCAGAAGGTTGAAAACCACTGGCATAGAGTAACTCATTCATTTGCATTCATTCATTCAGTAAGAGTTTACTCAGAACAAAATATGTAGGTAATATTCATTTATGTACTGAGATTACAAATTTAAGGGAGGTTTTGTTTTAAAAATATATTTTATTGATTTTTTACAGAGAGGAAGGGAGACGGATAGAGAGTTAGAAACATCGATGAGAGAGAAACATTGATCAGCTGCCTCCTGCATACCCCCTACTGGAGATGTGCCCACAACCAAGGTACATGCCTTTGACCGGAATCTAACCTGGGACCCTTCAGTCCACTGACCAACGCTCTATCCACTGAGCCAAACCACTTAGGGCTTAAGGAAGGTTTTGCTAAACCTATGGGACCTGAACTCAGTATTTGATTTTGATGGGGATACAGCAGAAGACAGAGAAATGCCTGAGAATCAGATTTGGGTTTTATCTATATGATTTGGATCAGATTTTTTTAAAAAAAACATCTTATCAAAGGATTTAAAGATGCTGAGTGAATGTGAATTTGGGAGAATTAAGGAGGGGAAAAAAAAGGCCAGATTGGTTAATGCTGAGATATTCTGAAACATTATCATCTCTCTAAGAATTGAGACTTTTTATCACCATTTTGCACTTTCCCAGTGAGATTAGGAGCCAGCTGCCTGTTGAGCAAAAATATTACCATCCAATTAATATTTTGGAGGCAGTGACAGCCGATTCTAACCTCCTGGCTCCGCAGCCTGCTCTGAGGGCCTGATCATACAGGAAGTGAGATAAACATGGGGCCAGTCCGTTCATCGGGGTCTCCCCGGAAAGAGCAGAGGCCACTTACGGACGTCCGAGGATCACAGACGGCCGCAGCAGGGGAGTATGCATGTGAATTATGAATATTTAAATAGGCTTATTAAAACTACCTCCACAGAGAGCAAAAATGCATTTGCTTTTATTTAAGATAATTAAAAAGAGAAGGGGCAGCGTGGAACACTCACGAAACGCATAAAACTTAGAGTCTGGAGACCCGGTGAATCCCTAGCACCAGCCCTTCCCAGCCATGTGGCGTGGACAGATGAATTTGATCTCTATAAGCTTTTTTTAAAAAAATATCTTTATTGATTTCAGACAGGAAGGGAAAGGGAAAGAGAGATAGAAACATCAATGATGAGAGAGAATTGTTGATTGGCTGCCACCTGCACGTCCCCTACTGGGGATCAAGACTGCAACCCAGGCATGTGCCCTTGACCGGAATCGAACCTGGGACCCTTCAGTCCACAGACTGACACTCTATCCACAGAGCCAAACCAGCCAGGGCTATAAGCTTTATCCAACTCCCCACTCGTTCACTTACTCTCATTCATTTAGTGAATAAAGTGAAGAGCATATCCCCCCCGCCCTGAGCCAGACTGTCTAGATTTGAATCCTGCCTCTGTCACTTACTAGCTATTGGTACCTATTGCTTACCTGTGGTCGGCAAACTGCGGCTCGCGAGCCACATGCGGCTCTTTGGCCCCTTGAGTGTGGCTCTTCCTAAGCCTTAGGAGTTACCCTAATGAAGTTAATAACAGTGTACCTACCTATATAGTTTCAGTTTAAAAAATGTGGCTCTCAAAAGAGATTTCAGTCGTTGTACTGTTGATATTTGGCTCTGCTGACTAACGAGTTTGCCGACCACTGGCTTTGCCTCTCCGTGCCTCAGTTTACCCTTCTGTACATGGGGACAACCCCCACCATTATGTAAGGGCCAGCTGTGAGGTTAAATGAGCTAACTTCTATAACGTATGTAGAAGAGTATCAGGCACATAACAAACACAGAATAAATGACAGCTCTGACATTAAATACTATGTCGTTCGTGTCTACTAGAAATTCGGCTTAGTGATCAGATAAAAAAAAAAGTGAGCAAGATAAACATAAACTTGGTTCACAGAGACCCTGAAACACACAAGAACAAAAGAGGTGTTAGGAGAGTTGTCTATGGAAACTGTCATGTTAAAGATATCCTTAAGTTGGGGTTCCGGGGTCAAGGAAGGCTTTCAAAGACACGTGAAGTTTACGCTGAGACCTCACAAGTGGAAGAGGAATTAACCAGCAGCATAAAGACTCCTTAAGAGTAGGGACCTTGTCTGTGCTGGTCACCATTATATACACAGTGTAGGGCGCACTGTATAAGTAATAGTTGGATAAATTTTTTAAAAAAAGAGCTAAATAAGAAGTCTTGTGCAGTGGTTCTCAACCTTCCTAATGCCGTGACCCTTTAAATACAGCTCCTCATGTTGTGGTGACCCCCAACCATAAAATTACTTTCGTTGCTACTTCATAACTGTCATTTTGCTACTGTTATGAATCGTCATGTCAATATCTGATATGCAGGATGTATTTTCATTGTTCACGACCCACAGGTTGAGAACCGCTGGCTTAAGGCTTAGAAAGGACAAGTGGACATAGGTGACAAAAGTACTAGAGAAAATAAGCAAGGGAGCAAAAACCAAAGAGAAATCTTACCTAATAGCATGGCCTTTCCTATAAATTAGTAAAAGGAGGATTCTATTGGGTTGTCACAGTTGGCCTTGTTGACTTCTGGGCGACCGGCATGGTCTGTGGGAACACGGGGAAGGGCCACTAGATGGTACTTTTCTCACAGCACATTTCTGTATGCTTGTCCTTTCGTTTTTGTTTCTGTTTTTCTTGCCTCTTCAATTTCTGGCTCACTAAAGCCAGAGATCATGCATTAGACGTCATTTTATATCTTTCATAGTGTTGGCCATTTGTCTTAGTCCATTGGGTTGTTATAAGAGAATACCGTAAGCGGAGGGGCTTAGTAAGAGCAGACATGGATTTCACATGGTTCTGGAGACGAGGAAGACCAACATTGGGTGTCTGGTGAGGGTTCACTTCCTGTTCCATCAACAGTGTCTTATTCCTGGGGAGACCAGGGGAGTCAGATCCAGTTTTACTTTGTTAAATTGCTCCTTTTTTGGGGGCGGGGGAAGGGAGGAGGAAGGGAACTTGAAGGCCAGTGGTAAGTAAACGATTATCTTTGCCTAAACACTAAACCTTGGCCGGGTTGTTAACTGGCAGCTTGGGGCAAGAAGAGCCTCTTTTAACTCACATTTTTAGAAATATTATTTAGTGTGACACTTGAACAATGTTGTTTTTTTAAAATATATTTTTATTGATTTCAGAGAGGAAGGGAGAGGGATAGAGAGAGACAGAAACATCAATGATGAGAGAGAACCATGGATCGGCTGCCTCCTGCACGCCCCACAACCGGGATCAAGCCCATAACTGGGTCATGTGCCCTGACCAGGGATTGAACCATGACCTCCTGGTTCATAGGTAGAAGTTCAACCACTGAGCCACGCTAACCAGGATGAACAATGTTTTTAATCGTGGCCTAATGATAACTTGTTATTATTATTATTTTACCTTTCTATGGAAGAAAGAAACCATAGTGGCCTGTAGCCATGAGACAGGGCATCCTGTCTGTCCCTAATGTTGGATGCCCATCCAACCTAAGTGATTAAGCCTAGGACTAGAGAAAGCAGGTTAAATTGTTGATATTTTATAGGCTTTAGCTAATCAATATATTAAGACCTTGGAAACTTACTGTTCCGACATCAGAGCCAAACTACCAAGGAAGTTTGGTAACATGGAAGCAGAACTTCCTGGTGAATTTCCAAAGATATTTTTTTAGGAGTCGTCCTAAAATGAGGTACATCCTTTGGCACATTCGTCCAAGAATATCCCATAACAGAACATCCCTTGGGCAATATCCCTGTAAAACACTTTCACTTGCTTCACCATACGACAGACTTGTTGTTAAGGAAGTTAAGTGCGTTTGCTTTTATCCTTGTAGTGATCAAGCCAATGGAAACGACTAGCTATTAAAGTATGGAGTGACTCCAGGTGGAGAAAGCATTTGCCATCCGTCACATCAGGAATATAGTAGAGAACAGGAGAAACCTCGTCCTTCTCTCATGGAGTCTATAGTTAGATTAGGAAGATGGACATGGTAGAAAAACTTCACTAATAACTGGCGATCATGCCTCTCAGGAGACGCACTATACAAACGAAAATTCCAAATGACAGCCTGAGACCCTGGCAGCCCGGTATTTGGCGCTAGCTCACACATATCGCCTTCCAGATGCTTTAACTTCCCGCCTCTGGAATCATAGGACGTTTCTGCTGTCTGTCTGCTAAGGCCTTTGCATTTCTTCTTGATAAGAAACCAATTATTGTTCTCTTCTCTTCTAATATCAAAGCAGGGGAAAATCATTAATCGATTATGGAAGCAGGAGAAAGACGCAGAAGTCTGTGCTGCTTAAAGGTCATTTTCCCAGTCCACCCTCGTGTCTGCCAATATGTTGATGAGTTGCGGCTGGGCTTGCTGTACTCACGGAAAGGAATGCCGTGCAGTGGATTCCGGCCCCGGGATAATCCTCGATTCTAATTAAGGTGCTTTGCAAGCCCACTTATCTGACGGGAGCATGCAGCGCACAGTACACACTCTGAAATGAAAGCTTTGTTTTAAAAAATCCAGCCTTTTGCCTCCTCCCCAATTTCCTGGAGCACAAAAAAGGCCTGGGCAGTCCTGGCCCTGGCCCCAGCAGATGCCGCAGGGGCAGTTGCTCGAATTGCTCCTTCTCCTCCGTCTATTCCGCTAAAAGGCAGAAGGGAAGGCCACTCCAATGCGTGGCCCACTCAGCCGTTATGATAGCGACATGACCACATTTGCCCAGAGCATTTTTATGTTTGCAGTCACGCAGCAGTCAATTAACATTTGCTGATTTGTCAGTAAATAGGCAAACAAGCACATTTTAAATCTGCAATTTGCAAATATTCCGACTTTACCACAATTTTCCTCCCAGAGCAGTAGGCTCTTTGAGGCGAGGGGGCTTATGGAATGAATGAATATATATGGCTTACTTTTAAAGCTATAAATGTATGATGACATGGGATTAAGGTGAATGGCTTAAAAGCAGAGTGTTTCAGTGACACAAAGAATCAAAGAATCTTGGGGATGATGGAGTTCTACACCAAGTTTTCTGAAGAAAATATTAAGGTCAAGTAACTTGCTCAAGGTCATATAGACAATGAGGACTCATTCGAGACAGGAATGGCAGACCTATTTTATCCTGGCACGGAAATACTCTGAAGTAGCATTGACTTTAAAAAGCAAGACGACGAAACAAAAACACAGTCTTAAATTTTGAAATGAACATGAATGCGCCTTCAGTCATCATACCGTTTTGACAGGTAATGAGATGTCATAAACATTACATGTAAAGAGGTTAAACTTTTAGGGAAAAATTAGGAAGCTTGATGAACCTCATAAGAAATAATAATCGTCTATAAAGAATTTCAAACTGCCCTGGCTGGTGGTTCAGTGGTTAATGCAATCTGTTTGTGATTATTTACTTTACTTTTTCACTGTAAAGGGAAATGATATTTGCAGAATACTAGATAGACAGATGGTTTTTTGTAATTATTAGATCCCATATCTTTGGTCACCAACTTTAAAAAACCTGGAACTTTGAGCTTTTCAAGTTGAAAGAGAGAAGTCTCCCTCCCTGGAAGCTAACGACATCCTTAAACTCTCCTATCTGCTGAAGACTTCATCCTCACACCTAGTATTCTATATAATAAAAGCCTAATATGCTAAGTGTCTGGTCATCCATTCAACCAATCAAAGTGTAATATGCTAATGATCTGTGAAGGCTGCTCAACCACTTGCTATGACATGCACTGCCCACCTGGGGGCAGACGCTCTGACTGGTAGGTTAGCTTGCTGCTGGCGTCCAACCAATCGGACTGAGCAAGATGGGCTGGACACACCCTGGAGCCCTCCTGTGGTCCCTCCCTGGCTGGCCAACCTCCCGTGTCCCTCCCCAGCCCCAATTGTGCACCGGTGGGGTCCCGCAGCCTGGCCTGAGCCCTCTCGCAATCTAGGCCAAGGACCCGCTCCCTCCCCCCCCCCCAGTGCACAACTTTCATGCACCAGGCCTCTAATATTATTATAAACATTAATCTAGGTGTCTTTACCTCATTTGATTCTACTATAAAATGGGAATAACATTCCTCAATAGGAAAACTTTTCGTTACTGTAAATGTTAAAAGTTCACAGTGCAAGGACAGCATTAGGTGATTGCTCTTATTCTGTGGAAGCTTCCAGGGTGTGGGGCTAACCTCAATAATGTATAAAGGGAACCGATTCTGAATATTAGATTAAATTTGCTCTCGTACTTTCCTGTGACTTTTCCCCCCCTCACCAGACAGCATTGTATTTCATACATCGTGTTGAAGTCTCTTCCTTGTGTGAATGCTGGGTTACCACCCCCGCCCTGTATCTCTTAACAAGCTCCTTGGTGCCGCTGGAATTAATGCTTCCTGTCGTCTTAAATAATGTGACATTGAAATACAATTTTTTAATGTGCTGGCATTTAACATGCCACAATATTTCAGTTATTTTACGTTCATTTGGGTGCTCTCGTGTTATTACAGCTGTTATGAAATTCTGACAAAGAGATGCATTTCGTTCTTCTGTTCTACCATAATTGCTTTTTGCTGCATCTCTGAACCGTAACCATGGCGATCTGCAACATTCATCAGAGGACCTCTTGTTATTTCCCTCGTGTGGATGAAAAACAAAGTGGTATAAATACTCAGAGAAGTTTTAAAAAGGCAGCTTCTTTCTTTTCTCTTCTTTCTTTCTTTCTTTCTATTTTCTTTCTAATTTATTTCTTTGTTTTATATTTTCCTTCTTTCTTTGATTTTATTCCTTTATTTTTTTTTAAATTTTCGTATGTGGTCTACTGAGGGGAAATGAAGCTGCATGGCTAGGGATTTTTCATTTATTTTTTTATTTTTTAATGAGAAATTATACAGGGCCTTTCTGTGGGAAGCACAGAGAGAAAATGAGAAATTAAGTCAGTGCCTTCAGGAAGAAGGAACTGCTGTCATCAGGAATAAAAAAGGAAATGAAAGGTTTAGTCTTTTCTAAATTTGACTCGTTACAAACAAGTTCTTGTTGGAGCTGCTTAATGCGGAATACCATTACCATATTGGAACGGTTTTGTGGATGGGTGGACTCGTTCTTCCTTTTCGGTGGGGAGGTTGAAATGACCATGCCCTGGTTGCACTGTAAATTGCTGTCTTTCTGGCAATTGAGGAGGAAGTGGGAGGTCAGCCCCATCTCATGTATCTGCACGCTTCCCATCTCTTCTCTGTCATGTAGTGCAATCACGGGCATGCCATCTACGCCTGTCACCAATGTCCACTCTATTTGGTGAGAAGCAAGGCACGTTTGCTCACCCTCAGTGAAGCAGATCATTCAAGGGTATGATTCACTGGGGCAGAGTCATCAGGGAGTATGTCCACCACTTCCTGGTTCCTCTCCCATCCAATGACTTCTTCCCAGACTTCCTTGTTCCCTTCTGTGGATGACTTCTAGAAGACCAGGCCTCGCAGCTTCTTGGCCAGGCCTAGGTATGCCTCACTCCTTCATCCCCACATCCATGCCATGAACAAGGCCTTTTAAATGCACCTTCAAAATGCATCCCATTTCTACCAGTTGTCAACTTCCCACCTCACCCCCTTACTCAAAGGACTGTCAGTTTTGTCTGCGTCACCGCCACGCTACCTGGTCTCCATCCGTCCAACTCTCCTACAGCCCATTGCAAACCCAACAGCGCAAACCCGGTGATCCTTTGGAAAGTCATTAATTCGATTATGTTGTTCTCCTATCCTACACTCTCCAGTGACTTCCCCACTGTGCCGGAAAGCCAAACTTCGCACCGCAGTCAACAGGTGCTATTCACTTAGACCTCTGTCCCTCGCTCTGACCGTCCTGTCTCCTCCTCCAGAAGCCCACCGACTCTGGGACTTTCTCTTACTCTCTGTTGAGTCACTCATGCCCAGAGTAGCGCCTGGGAGATTTCAGAAATCCTTCAATCTTGTGGATGCTTCTTAGGCTTCTGTTGAGAATCTGTTTTATCAAAAATGGAGAAATGAAGGCTCTAGGTTCACAGAACAACAACATTGTAACAGTCGGCTCCACTCTAGAGTGAGACCTGGGTTGAGAGACCAAGCTGACGAATGACATCAGTAGGGCCCTGTAGCCCCCTGTTAACATGTTGCTCCTATGACAGTCCCTGAGAGAAGATGTCCAGTAGCTTTTAGCCCCTAGAGTGCTGGGGAGCGCGATCGCGCTCCTCCTGTCTTTCACCAAAAGTGCCGGGAGAGCTCCTCCTGCAGTGTCACTATTAGAGGCTAGTTAGTTCACTCTTTATTGACAGATGGCACCTAAGTGCAGATTACTTATGATGCCGAATGTTTGAAGTTCTAAAATTGACCACTGGCATTTATCTGCCTTATTTTTTACAGTTACTACGATTTTATGAAGTTTACTCAGATTTTGTAGCCCTAAGGCTTCGTTATGGCGTCCAGTTCTAAGTCTGCTTTTATTAGTGATGATGATATTGCTAAATATGTCAATTCTTGCTGTGAAGATGACGATTTTGTGCAAGATATCAGAGAAGGGTGTCCCCCTATTTTAACATTATATGTTTTGTTCAAATTTTTTTCTATTAGTATTTTATAATACAATCAGCAAACAATGTATGAAATAAAGATGAAAACAAATGTAGTAAAGGTTTCCTTAAGTTTTGAATATGTAACTTCATTTACTTATGATTCATAATTTTTTTCCTAAACTGCTGTAAAATCAGCAAAAATGCCTTGGCAATTTTAGCAGAGTTCCTAGGATATTGGTTGCCACTCAGAGGGTTAGTTCATGAGATGATCCAATGTAGCAACTTGCCTTCTCCTCCCAGCCCTGGCCCCCACTCCCTGTGAGTCAAAGATGGAAGTCAGTGGCTTCAGGTTAGGACCTTCATTTCCTTGGACTCACAAGTAGAGGCCTGGAATTTTCCAGCCTCTAATACAGCGGTTCTCAACCTGTGGGTCGCGACCCCTTTGGGGGTCGAACGACCCTTTCACAGGGGTCGCCTAAGACCGTCGGAAAACACATATCGCATATCATATATTGACATGACGATTCATAACAGTAGCAAAATGACAGTTATGAAGTAGCAACGAAAATAATTTTATGGTTGGGGGTCACCACAACATGAGGAACGGTATTAAAGGGTCGCGGCATTAGGAAGGTTGAGAACCACTGCCCCTCGGGGTCTCAGGCTTTGCCTCTTATTCTGACATCTTCGAACTAAAATCCTAATTTGAGTTCCCACCTCCCTTGTGTTGGACCAAATTTAGGAATAACTCCTTCCAGATAGAGACTCTTTTCTACCTCCGTGCCCCTGATTGACACGGATACTAAAGCAAGGTACATGTTTACCTTCAGATAATCTCCAACGCCTCTTCTTAAGCCACGTCAACTATGTGTCAGGTCGCCCTCGATGGGTTGGTATTCAGAAAGCAATTTGGCTCCCTTTGGGAAACAGAGGCCTCACCACAAAAGGATAAACCCTGTCCTTGTTTCATATTTGAAGGAAAGGTGGTTAGATCTCTTCTTCACAATATTAAATCCTCAGGGTCAGCTTTCTTTCTCCGTCAAACTAACCCTCTAGAGCAGTGGTTCCCAACCTTCCTTTGGCCACACCCCACCTAAGCATCTCCAACATCCTAATGCCCCCCCGTGACATATAATTCTCATTATTCAAAAAGTGAGCTCCTATTCATGTGGAGGAAACCTCAGAGGCCATGAACTTGGTCTAAACAAGCTTCCAAAGAACATGGCATCCATGAGAGAGAAAAATAAAGAATGAAAGGACAGTGGAAGGACTGAGGAAGAAATCACTAAGAAATTGTTAAAATAATAATATGAAGTGACATGAAAAAATAGCAAAGTTTCAAAACAGAGAACCGAAATGCATAACTATGCCACAATATATATTTAGAGACTGTATAGGGACCCCTAGGACCATAAGGAATGCAAACAATTCTCTGTTAATAACTCATTCTCAAATCGCTCCCCTTAAAAATCAAATTGCCCCCCTGTGAGGTGTGTGCCCCAGGTGGGGAACCACTGGTTTAGACCAGTGGTCGGCAAACTGCGGCCCCTTGAATGTGGCTCTTCCACAAAATACCACGTGTGGGCGCGCACGTACAGTGCGATTGAAACTTTGTGGCCACACTCAAGGGGCCAAAGAGCCGCATGTGGCTCGCGAGCTGCAGTTTGACAACCACTGGCCTAGACAGAGAATGGCCAGTGCATTCCATCTAATTTGCAAACTCTGATCAGCTATTCGTGGCCACTGGAGTGTCGTCTTGAGCGTTCCAGTGTCATGTTTGGGCTCAGGGGGAACGTGTGCTGTGGTCAGGCATGAAAGCTACTAGGAATTTCACCCACTCCTCCTCGTCCTTTTTTCAAACAACCTTTCTCTGGGTGAGGTTGACAGCCCCCTGCTTCCCAGTTCCCTGGGCTCCTGGCCCAAGATCTCTCTGAATTTACTGACTCCTGATTTCTCAGACGCAGAAGAGACAGCCTGTGAAACGCACTTCTGCCAATTGCCAGAGCACAGGCTCATTTCCTGGCTCAGACAACTGTTTGAAACCCATACAGGACACCTCGTGTTTTATTTTAATTTCCCCTTCTTTGGTTTCTGGCAACACAAAGCAGAAGATTGGGGGTGCGGGGGCGGGGTGGGGGGAGGAAACACGGAGTGAATCACAGGCCATTGAGCGCTGCCCTGGCTGTTCCCTTCATAGCACACAGGGAGGCGCCATGTGGCGGGAGGCGTTCATGTGTAAGGTACGGAGTCTGTAAAACTGTACCCTAAAATTTTAAAAATTTAATTACAAGGCAGCATCTGTGAACCTTTTGCTGGAAGCCACTTTTTTTTTGTTTTTGTTTTTCTCCCGACAAGTGGTCCCAGCTCTGTGGCCCCTGATCCCCCTCCCACCATGTCAGAGTTTGTAAGATTATTTAACAAGCTACTGATACCGGTTTCAATACATTGAAAGGTAGGTAAGGTAGAGCCACTTCTTTCTCCATAGATTCTCTCAGCTGCCCTGCTTTCCTCTCCGACCCCTCTTCCCAGAAACTGTGCATCGAAGCTGGATATGGGCTTCTGAGGAGGGCATCCGCCTGCTAACCCCTTCCTATCCCACCCTCTGCTTGAAGCAACACCCTCCCCTCCAACAGCCAATTCGGGGAGCCACGGGTAAAAAGAATTTCATTCCAAGTGGGAGCTGTTTCATCAGGTGCAAAAATAAAACAGCCTGCCTGGCACATGGTGGTGTTACATTTTCATTTTTCTGAGCTGGTTGGGCAGAAGTTGAATAAGACAAGATGTGAGGCGATACCACAGCCAGTAGTGCCGTTCTCAGCCAGAGGTATCTCGGGTTTATTGAGGGTCTGAGCCGTTGGCTTTCATGGCCGAGAGGTTAGTTGAAGATGGAGGGCTGTTAAGTACAGGTGGGCTGTAGGGGGTCCGGGACCCAGTGATGTGTGGAAGCAAAAAGAAGCAGGTGGTGCGCAGACTGGATATGATGGCCAACTGGGTCTGGGTCCATGAAATGAACACAGAGGGACAAGAAGAGGTGGGCACTGAGCTTGCAGTTTTGAGAACCAAGAATCAAGTTGTTGTTTAATATATTTTATTGATTTTTTACAGAGAGGAAGGGAGAGGGATAGAGAGTTGGAAACATCAGTAAGAGAAACATTGATCAGCTGCCTCCTGCACATCTCCTACTGGGGGATGTGCCCGCCACCAAGGTACATGCCCTTGACCGGAATCGAACCTGGGACCCTTCAGTCCGTAGGCCGACGCTCTATCCACTGAGCCAAACCGGTCAGGACAAGAATCAAGTTTGATAACCAGCAAAGACGAAGGCACAGACCTGGCCTGGAAGTAGCCTGAGGAGTAAGGCGTAGAGGGCATAGATTAGAAAGGCTGTGTCACAGGGCTTTGGGGACGTGACCGAGAAGGGGCTGTGGTCGTGTCCTCCCCAAAAGATGGCGAAGCTCTGACACACAGTCCCGGTGAAGTGGATCTCATTTGGACACAGGGTCTGGGGTGCGTGTGAGTCAGCCTTGCCCCTTATCACAGCTTCTCCACGATGATTCTCCTTCCGTTTCCTCCCTAAACCTCTGGTGCTTTGAGGCTCCATCTCCTTGTCTAGACTTCCCTCTCTTCCTCCCCATTTCAGCATTAACTGTCCTCCTGGTCCCTCCTCCACAAACACTGACCCCTTCAGAGACGGCTGTACAGCCTCCCCTTCCATCTTACATCCTTCCCATTCGCCAGTGAAAATCCTGGCCTCGCGTCCTGGACCTTATCTTTCTCCCAATGATGTTCTCATCCTCCCCACCTCAGCCACCCACGTCCGCTCTCACACCCTGCACCCTATTAGCGGAGCCTTCTGAAATCACCAATCCAAATGGCTGACTTTCCTAAAGTCACCCTAGAGCAGTGGTTCTCAACCTTCTGGCCCTTTAAATACAGTTCCTCTTGTTGTGACCCAACCATAAAATTATTTTCGTGGTTACTTCGTAACTGTCATGTTGCTACTGTGATGGACCGTCATGTCAATATCTGGTATGCAGGATGGTCTTAGGCGACCCCTGTGAAAGGGTCGTTCGACTGCCAAAGGGGTCGCGACCCACAGGTTGAGAACCGCTGCCCTGTAGACTCTGAGCAACTCTGCTCAAGTCCATCGACTGCAGCATTTTGCCAAACCTTGATCCCTCCCCATGCTCTCCATCAATTAGCCTCTCTTGTACGCAGTGTGTTTGCATCCTGCTCCATGGAGGCAAGCATTCTTTCGCAAACATGCCTATCTCCTTGTCTCTTGGCCCATTCAGCATGAGCAAGAACATCTCAGTCCAGAGAGAGCCCAGTCACTTGCGTTCTCCATCTCACATCCATCCCCCAAATTAAGCCCTACTGGGGGATGAGAATCACACAATTAGGCAGATTAGAATCATTATGAATTCATAATCTTTTAATCACCTGCCTCAGCTGGGCCCTCATTAAAGTCTAGCAAACATTCTATTTCTCTCGTCAGCTCCTACCTCACTCTCCTATCAAAGGAAGACCCATCTGCCCGTGCTCTGGCTACCAGAGATAGCACTACCTTATTATTCCCTTCCTACCCAGTATCTTAATGATCTCCCCTACTTTCCCACCTCCCCTTTAGTATAAAAGCTAGCCTGATACTCTCTCATCTTTGAGAACCAACTCGCATGGAAACCAGAATCCTTCCTTGGCCCCCACGTCACCCCAGTTACCACCATTTCACTCTACTCACCTTCATGGGCACGTTTCTCAAGTGCCTGTTATGCGTGCTACCTCCACATCACCACCTCTCGATCATTTGCGATCCGCTGACGT
Source organism: Myotis vivesi (assembly GCA_035771395.1). Classification (NCBI taxonomy): domain Eukaryota; kingdom Metazoa; phylum Chordata; class Mammalia; order Chiroptera; family Vespertilionidae; genus Myotis; species Myotis vivesi. Next base: position 4,925,127 of record JAWPEG010000013.1, on the reverse strand, counting down.
CTGCTCCTACCCCTGCCGCTGCCCCAAAGTCATCGGTACTCTCCCCGTTCTCGGACCCAATCATGAGAGAATGTTACCGTCCCCATGTTGTGGTGGCTATGGGGGTTGTGGCTCTGTTTCGTGTCTCATTCCAGGGTGCACTCTGCTGGGCAGCCCCTCTCTGGGACAGAACATCCTCCAGGCAGAAGGAAAAATGCAAGAGCCAATTGAGCAAAGACCCTTATGTCTTCTGTTGACTCTCTTTCCTTCACATTGGCCCAATGAAGTCCATGCATAGCCAGGTCCAACATCAATGGAGTGTGACTTTACCCTCTCAAGAGTCGGGGGGAGGTAGGACTCTGCTAGACATATAGTGACGGGCAAGAATGTATAATTCTCTTATGGGAAAGGGAGGGCAAATCCATCTGCCACAATGATGTGAATTCCTTGAGTCTCCCTTATTTCCTTATTCCATCATGTATGTTACTTATTCCATCATGTATGTTGTTGCTGTCATGTAAAGGCATTCAAACACTTGATTATGTGCCATTTCCATCATGTAGTTGCTCATCCTTGGTTAACCTCCTCTAGATATTTTTTTCTATTCCTGTGATTGTGATTGATGAATAAAGGGAAAGCGAACAGTAATATTATTGACTGAGTCCACTGTGTGGCTATAGCGTTATGAGGTTCTCACTGCTATCGTCTTTCTTCCACATCTTGTTGACGTCATAGTGCATATGTTCGTGACCCATTACAATCGCCGCCACCTTTCTCTTTCTCTGTGTCTCTACCTCTCTGTCTTCGTTTCAATGGATGGAATTGTCTTTGGATATAGGAAGATATTTCAAGCTTTGTGATTTGAGATCACAGTTCCTTGCTATCTCCAAATCTCCAAATGCCCCCCCCCCCCTTACTCCTTCATCCTTCATAGCACGAAGAGCAGTGTTTTTCTATCTGGACACATCCATGTCTCATTCGTGTGTGCTCCCTTGTGACAACATTATAACCTTATTGTATTTCACTTAATGCTCTTTGCGGAGAATGCCTTAATGCTTGGTGTATGGAAAAATACAGATAAATAATGTGACTTTATTTTCCCAAAGACAACCATGTGTCAAATCGAATATAATAAATGGGGATTATTCCTCCATTTAGCTTTTTAGGCTTGCTTATCTTTCAGAGTCATTTAAATCGAGACGAAAGACACATCCTTAATTGATTGTTAGGCAATCCGGTGCTATTTATTTTGTATACGTTGGTGTGGGGTAAAAGTGCACTGTTGTTAAAAGGCTATTTAATATCACACGGAGGGCCTATTAATTTTTTTCGATAAATTGCCAGCGTGTCCAGCCAGTTGCGTACATCGAATAGGGAGAGTCTGTTCTAAAAGTCTGCCTCCAGACGCTGTGGTCACGGCGGCTGTAGTTTATGTACTGGCCCTGCCTTTGTTACCAGAAGCCCGGAGATAAATCTCAAAGTAAACGCGGGGTTCTGTTAGAAGGGGTGGGTCAAAAGAGCGGTGTGGGTTTTGTAGCACAGACTATAGTTCACAGGCAGAGTATTGTGGGAATTATTATTTTTTATTTTATTGGCTTTTTACAGAGAGGAAGGGAGAGGGATAGAGAGCTAGAAACATCGATGAGAGAGAAACATCGATCAGCTGCCTCCTGCACACCCCCCACTGGGGATGTGCCCACAACCAAGGTACGTGCCCTTGACTGGAATCGAACCTGGGACCCTTGAGTCCGCAGGCCGACGCTCTATCCACTGAGCCAAACCAGTCAGGGCAATGGGAGTTATAAAGAAAAGTGAAATCACTGATGTTGCATTTCAACATAATGTTGGTAAAGAAGCATTTTTACTGCTTCTTGAAGCCAGACCTTATGATGAGTATTTCTTCCATACTTGCCCCGAAAGACCAGCACTGGTAACATCGGTTTCCTTTTCTTGTCTCTCATTGTCATATCATTGCTAGCAGAGTCAAGCTTCTTCCTGGGACATGTGAATTGCCCGTTGAGAAGAGAGATGAGAGGGAGGTCAGGGACAAGATCATTATAAATTTCAAGTAAAATCCCTTATTTCCTAGTGACCAGTTTTCCTCTTCAGATGAACAGACAGTGGAAGGGAGAAGATGGTGTCTTATACTCTCAGGAGTTTTACCTGTTTCAAAACCTAGTACAGTGCTTAGAACATGGTAGAGTCAACAAGTACTTGTCGGATGAATGGATGAATGAATGAAAAAGTTTGCTAAAGAAATATAAATGGCCCTAACCAGTTTGGCTCAATGGATAGAGCGTCGGCCTGCAGACTCAGGGTCCCAGGTTCGATTCTGGTCAAGGGCATGTACCTTGGTTGCAGGCACACACCCAGTAGGGAGTGTGCAGGAGGCAGCTGATCAATGTTTCTCTCTCATCGATGTTTCTAACTCTCCATCTCCCTTCCTCTCTGTAAGAAATCAATAAAATATATTTTAAAAAAAGAAAGAAATACAAATGGCACTTGTGGAACACTGGCCACAAGAATTAAAGCAGGTTAAATTTTTGACAAAGTACATTACTATGAAGTAACAACAACAATAATAATAAACTTTAGTAAAACTGTGGTCTTTAACTTTTTTTTAAAATATATTTTACTGATTTTCCACAGAGAGGAAGGGAGAGGGACAGAGAGCTAGAAACATCGATGAGAGAGAAACATCGATCAGCTGCCTCCTGCACACCCCCCAGTGGGGATGTGCCCGCAACCAAGGCACATGCCCCCGACCGGAATCGAACCCGGGACCCTTGAGACCGCAGGCTGATGCTCTATCCACTGAGCCAAACCGGCCAGGGCGGTCTTTAATTTTTTAAGTAAAGCCTATCAAGAAGGGAGAGAGGTGTTTAGGGAAGATGTAGAAAGGCAACAGGGAACAGGTAAGACATTAAGCTGGCAAACCCTGGGGGTGGCATGAAGAAAAGAAAAAAAAGAAAGAAAATTATCACAAAAATGAGGTCTACACTGTCAAAAATATAAGGGGAAAGATGCCTTGCTGAAAATACATAAGCAAAAAGATGAGTACAGATTAAAATAAACAAGCAATATAAAGGAAAGATGAATGAAGATTTAAAAGGAGGAGAGAAAATAGGAATAAATAAAAATACAAGAAGAAGATCCAGTCCACATATTGGTGTTTCTAAAAAAGGAAACTGAGTTAATGGAACAGATAAAAATGGTTGAAAGAGATATATTTTTACACATCCCATGAGTAAAATAAGTCCGAATCTATAGATTTAAGAAGTACCCAGTGCCTAGAAACATGATTAACATAGAAGAACCCAACAACAAGATATATACTGATAAAGTCACTGCACTTCGATGAGAAACAAATATCTTTTGGAAATTCAGGCAAAACTGATATAGTTCCTAACAAAGAGAGAAAATCAGACTGGCCTAAGGGTTCTTATTCTCTCTCTGCCTCCCTCCCCCCTTCCCCCCACACCCATCCCCCATACCTATATATGCTCACAACCATACTCTACTTCAGTGATGGCGAACCTATGACACGTGTGTCAGAGGTGACACGCGAACTCATTTTTTTGGTTGATTTTTCTTCGTTAAATGGCATTTAAATATCTAAAATAAGTATCAAAAATATAAGTCTTTGCTTTACTACGGTTGCAAAGATAAAAAAATTTCTATATGTGACACGGCACCAGAGTTAAGTTAGGGTTTTTCAAAATGCTGACACGCCAAGCTCAAAAGGTTCGCCATCACTGCTCTACTTAATTGTGGTCAGGGATGCACCATATATACAATGGTAATCCCATCCTATATAATAAAAGGCTAATATGCAAATGGCCGAATGGTGGAATGACCGGTCACTACGATGTGCACTGACCACCAGGGGGCAGATGCTCAACGCAGGAGCTGCCCCCTGGTGGTTAGTGTGCTCCCACAGGGGGAGCACTGCTCAGCCAGAAGCTGGGCTCATGGCTGGTGAGCACAGCAGCAGTGGTGGGAGCCTCTCCTGCCTCCGTGGCAATGCTAAGGATGTCTGACTGACGGCTTAGTGGGCCTAAGCCATCAGCCGGGCATCCCCCCAGGGCTCCTGGACTGCGAGAGGGCGCAGGCCAGGTTGAGGGACCCTCCCTCCCCCAAGTGCACAGATTTCGTGCACTGGGCCTCTAGTAGATTATACTGGAGCTGAACAACTCCTATCCCCTAGTGCCATCATAGTCTGTAGCACAACACATGACTCATGTGCTTATGGTGATGCTGATATAAGAAAAAACCTACAGGGCTGTCAGTCCTATGAAAATTCAGGTACACAAATACTTAACCGTTGTGCTGCATGACAATGAAACAACGGTCTTTTGGAGCAGCGGTTCTCAACCTGTGGGTCGAGACCCCTTTGGCGGTCGAACGACCCTTTCACAGGGGTCGCCTAAGACCATCCTGCATATCAGATATTTACATGACAATTCATAACAGTAGCAACATTACAGTTATGAAGTAGCAACGAAAATAATTTTATGGTTGGGGGTCACCACAACATGAGGAACTGTATTTAAAGGGCCAGAAGGTTGAGAACCACTGGGCTAAAGCGTCAACATCGCTGACAGTGAGGCTGGGAGTGGTGGAGGAGGGAGGAGGAGGACAGGAGAGCAGGCCAAAGCAAAAAGCATGCACACCACAAGTTCCTGGACAAGTAGCCCTGGGCTTTTGTAGCGCCACAACTTGGTTTCCATATATCTCACTTGGTTTGTAAGATCAACGTTAAAAGAAAGAGGGGAGCCCTGTCTGGGTTGGCTCAATGGATAGAGCGTCAGCCTGTGGACTAGAAGGTCCCAGGTTCGATTCAGTCAAGAGCAAATGCCCGGGTTGTGGGCTCAGTCTACAGGGGGGGGGGGGGGCCGTGCAGGTGGCAGCTGATCCATGATTATGTATAATCAACATTGATTTTTCTCTCTC
>JAWPEG010000013.1:4890349-4920177 GCA_035771395.1 Myotis vivesi | reverse complement strand
TCTCTCTCATCATCATTGATGTTTCTCTCTCTCTCTCCCTCTCCCTTCCTCTCTGAAATCAATAAAAAAAAATTTAGAAAAAAGAAAGAAGGGAGCTGGTCTTGCACAGATGAACCACCTGCTATGAAAGCAGGTGATTTTGCTTTAAAAATATCTATGAGAAAGAAAACATTTTTAAAAAATGGGCTTATACAATAACCCCAAAATTGATATTGGGGGGAAAAAATGGGACTGTGCAAATAGCCTGCCTTTTAGCATTAATGAAATTAAATGGGAATTTGATTATGCTGAGTTACAGCTACACATAATGTTCTCAAGCATAACTTTTGCAAATCTGTTAATTCCACTGGTGATTAGATATGTGCATTTCCACACATCTTGCTGCCCTTTGAAATCGAGCACAATCAAGATGTTAGATGGTAAGTTATTTTTCTGGTTATTAAGATGCGTTTCAATCCTCGCCTTTAATCAACTGCGGAATCGCAACATGGGTTTGATAGGCACACTGGTGTGTGTGAGTGTGTGGGGGGCACACCCCAAATTGATGGGCTGTCACTCTCATCTCCTGGGTCTCAGGATGTACCCTCTGGTGTATGCTATTAATAAGGAATCTGTGTTGAGTTTCATTCACTTAGAACATGGGTGGGTGAGCGGGGGGGAAGGGGGTTTGAAATGGCTCTTGGCACCTCAGGGTCCTGGCCAGGAGCCCTGCATGTTGGCCCTCCTGTCAGCGTCTATACGGGAAGGCGGAATTCAGCCAGGCGGAGGGAACGCAGCCAGTGGGTAGATAGCGCCTGGCTGCCCTCTGACCCTTGGGTTAAACTGCTGTCTGGGCCGCTCAGTCCGGAGGCCGAGTGCCAGGGAGGGGGAGCTGCCAGTTATCTGTCAGCGCGCCAAGGCCAGGACTGCATCAGCAGGAGGCACACAGACAGCATCTTCCTAAGGGTTCTCTCTCAGGCCCCCTCTGCTGCAGCCCCGAGGCCACGCCCGGCCCTGTGCACGGGTTAGGGGGTTCCCCAATGACCCGGGAGCCCGAGACTTCCCTGCACGTTCCAGGGACAGTCGCCGATTAACTTGTTCACAGAGCCTTGTCTCTCAGGCCTTCACGGGGCGATCGGAGTGGAGAGGATGCTGGTGCACACCCCCAAAGTGCGACTGCCATCATGAGAACGCTGCGACCCTGTCGTCTAAAGGAGTGGGTGTGGGGCACCTTCACGGGGATCTTCCTCAGGCGTGGGGGAGGGAAGACACAGTGGGTTTGCATGTTGGACGCCACGAGGCTGAACCTAGAGAGAAAGCCAGTTGGCGGAGAGGAACAGAGACGGGGAGAGACACAGACAAAGAGAAGAAAGACAGATAAAGAACTGAAAGACAGGCAGGCAGAGACAGAGAGACGAGGAAAACGGAGAGGCCCAAAGACAGAGAGACAGACCGAGAGAGAAATGCGTACTCACAAATAGAGCTACTCAGTTTGAGACAGACAGACATAGAGACAAAGATAGACACAGAGAGTTAGAGAGAGAGACACACAAAAGAGCAAGAAGGGCAGAGAGGAATGGAGAGAAGAGGCAAACACTGAGACAGGAAAATACAAAGATTCAGAGGGGGGGTGGTGAGAGAGAGGGAGAGAGAGAGAGAGAGAGAAGAGAGTGAGGAGATAGGGAGAGAGAGAGAGGGAGAGAAGAAAGTGAGAGGGAGGGAGGGGGAGAGAGATAGAGAGAGAGAGGGAGAGAGAGGCGGTGAGGCAAAGGAACAAGGAGACAGAGGAAAGCAGAGGAGGAGATGGGAAGACAGCGGGAAGCCATGAGCTTGCAATGGGAAGGACCCTTTGGGGCACGAGGTGGAGGGAGCTCAGGGCGATCTGGAAGGCAGGGCTTGAGCCAGAGGGTGGTTGGTGTGAAGGGAAGACACCCTGCTCTGCTGGGGTGTCCCCTAGGGAAGGGGACTCAGTACGGGATTGGGACGGACCACAGGGTGGCCAGGGCATGTGAAGGTGGTAAAAACGAGACTTCCTCCTGGTTGAGCTGAGGACACTTTTGCTGGCCTTTTCTCTCCCTCCCATCAGCTCTTCAACCCTCCTTCTCAGAGACCTGCCTTTCTTTCCCCCATGTTCTTCTCCCCTCCAGCCCTCTGGTCCAGTCATTTCCTGGAACCTCCTTCTGTAATGGCGCTCCATTCCTCATTCTAATAGTATTTATTGAGAACCTGCTATATTCGAAGCCTTTCGCTAGACCAGTGGTTCTCAACCTTCTGGCCCTTTAATACAGTTCCTCATGTTGTGGTGACCCCCAACCATAAAATTATTTTCATGGCTACTTCATAACGGTAATGTTTCGACTGTGATGAATCGTCATGTAAATATCTGATATGCAGGATGGTCTTAGGCGACCCCTGTGAAAGGGTCGTTCGACTGCCAAAGGGGTCGCGACCCACAGCTCGAGAACCGCTGCTCTAGACCCTGGGAATAAATCAGTGAAATAAACCAGTTGGGATTCACATTACTGAAGGGTTTTACTGTCTGGGTCCTCCAGCATCACACAGGATGGTGGCCGGGATCACGTTTCACAGACTGTATGGGCAGAAAGGTGGGGCCAGAGACCCATGTATTGAAAGACGACAACCAGGGTGATGTGTAGAGAGAATCCGAGTGGGGTTTGCAGAGCTGGACACCAGTCAAGAGAGAGAACCATCCACCACTTCCAGGCCAGATGGCCAGTGTGATTCATTCATCCATGTCCCGGGCATTTATGAAGCATCTACGACACACCAGGACCTGGTTCAGATGCTGTAGGTGACTCATTTAGTTCCAACAGAAGTAGAACTTGGAGTTTGGGTTCTCCCACCGTTTTCCTCAGCGAATGATGTGCAGTTGCTAAAGAGTGGAACCAGCAACTCGGTCAGAACCAAATGTGGTTTGCTCGTGAGTCACGGAGAAGTCCAGGCTCTGATGGTTTTTTCCTTCTATCCAAGGTCATCGCCGGCTGTTGCAAGTTGTTGTTGAAAGTCTGCACAACGCAGCAGAGACTCTGACCTCCGTCGCTGTGACCTCCACCGCTGTGCACCCTCCTTGCAGAAGGGCAGCTGAATTATGCAGCAAGCAAGGCCCGGAGAACGCAGGTGTGGCCCCTCCATGGCAGCTGAGATCAGAGCTCGGGGCTTCCTGCCTCCCACAGCCACGCCGACACCCCGACATGGGCTGACCGTTATTGACTGAGCAGAGGATGGAGGTCAAGGTAAGCGAAAGAACCCTCTGTTTCCTGCAGACACTGTCTTTTTGTGATCACGGATCTGTTTACACTTGGCGTTCAGTGCTCTGGCGTGGCCCTGGCAGATCTCAAGTTGGGCCTCCTTCGGGGATGTGGCACACCACGGGTCAGTAGGTGGTGCTGTTTGCCTTCCAGTCCGCCTCAGACCGGACCCTGGCCTTGAACCAGGGCGGCCTCAGGGTGGGAGCGATCCCTTGTTACATGAAGGGAAACTCTAAATGTCACTGTAACGTAAACGAACGTGTGCTGTTTCATGAATAAGGTTTTTTTTTAGGTACAGACTCAGCCGCACAGGACCATTTTGCATGCTCTTCTAGAACTGTTTACCTATAGCACACAGGCCTTTATTCATGTGTTCATGTATGTGTTCATTTATTCCTGCCATAAATATATATTGAGTTGCTCTTCTGTGCAGGGGAATGTGTGGGATGATTTCTGGGGCTCTGTGAAGAGGAACAAAGAAAATGTATAAAATATGATCCCTACTACCCAAAGCCTTTACACTGGTATTAGTAAAATATATTAGCTGAGTACCTACAATATGTTGGATACTAAGTGTTTGATATCTATCTATATATAATTTCTAATCTTTTAAGAATTATTTTTTTTACTTTCCAGCTGTGCAAATGGGCTATTTTCAAATAAGAAAGAGCTCGCCCAAAGTTGCACAGCTGGCAAGCGGCTAAAAGGGAGTTTGAGGCCAAGTCTATGACCTTAAACTCCATTTCCTTTCCTTTGCAGCGAGATTGTGGTACAAGGACTCCTGTGAACAGATGCCTGGTGCACTCGCTGTCACCCCGATAAGGCGTAGGCAGAGATTAGGTGGCACAGGTCCATTAAGAGGGGAGACCTTGGGGCCTACTTTGTTGGCTCGAATCCCAGTGTCACCTTTAAGTAGCTGTGCAACCTTCGACAAAGTGACTTGCTCTCACTGTATCTCAGTTTACTCATCTGCCAATTGGGGATCATAATAGTTCAAGGCTCTACGTGGGGACAGAGGAGATAAGACAAAGTGCTTAGAGTAGGGATCCACACCTAAGTCAGCATTCGGTATTTCTATTAATATACCGAATTGATTACGTGAAAAGGCTGGCTGTGAGAAATCCCCTCTAGAGATGGAACTTTAAGCTGTTCCATTTGCAGGGGAAAGAAATGGCTTCCAACTAGAGTAACCTTGGAGGTTGTGTTTGAGCTGTGTGTTGACACGATAGAAGGATTTTGACCGCGTCAAGCGATACTGTATGTAGCAACAATTATCTTGCTTTATTTGGTCTTTATGACAAGTGAGCTGCTAAATCCTTTGTGTTCATCTTCTCCTGTCATCCGTGTGAGAATCCTCTGAGGTAGATGGACTGATCATCGTTTTGAACTGAGTCAGGCCCCTCTCTGCCCACAATCACCTGGCTGATAAGGGGTGGGACCGAGTTTCGATCCCAGGTTTTTTTCTGATCTCACAGTTCATGCTCTTCACCTTGGGAAGCACCATGGGGTATAGGGCATGGTGTGAGGGCAGTTCCGCCATGGGCAGAGGCCCTGGGTCTGTTAGGAGCACAATGAGATATCCATGTGATCTCAGGCAGCCTAGGAAAGTATATAAGAGAACAACTTGAGAGCTGGGGCGGGCCAGAACCTGACCGTGGAGGGTCTTGAAGGGCAGGCGAAAAAGTCTGCCTATTACTTGGTACTGAATGGGAAACCATTGGGATTTGGAGATTTGAAATAACAAGTGTATTTGCCAGGTGCATTTATATGATAATTGAGAAAGAGCTCGAATGACCTATAGTTTGGTTAGACTTACATTTCAGAAAAAGGACAATTTAGGATTAAATCCTCCTATCATCTTGTACTGTTAAAATGATAGGGTCATTTGTGTCTATCTTAGAAGAGGCTCTTTGAAATTGTAGATGAGTTGAAAAAAAGAAAAGAAAAATGGTGCTAGGAAAGTGAGGAATTTTAAAGGGCCAACCGGTTACATCGAATTGCCTGCCTTGGGTCTTCATTTCCACCTCTTTCATTAATTCAAATGCATGTACCACCTAGGGAAGCATTATGAAGATGCAGCCAGGTGTTCTTCCGTGATAGCATGGGCTAGGGCAGTGGATCCCAATGGGGGGGGGGCACATACCCCACAGGGGGGCAATTTGATGTTAAAGAGGGGCAATTTGAGAATCAGTTATTAACAGTGATTTTCTTTTGCATTTCTTACGGTTCTAGGGGTCTCATAGACAGACCATAAATAATATTGTGACATATGTATGCACTTCAGTTCTCTATTCTATGTTTTGAAACTTTGCTTGCTATTTTTTCATATCACTTCATATTATTATTATTTTAAGCAATGTTTTAGTGATTTCTTCCTCAGTGTTCCCACTATCCTTTTGTTCTTTCATTTTTCTCTCTCATGGATGCCATGTTCTTTGGAAGCTTGTTTAGACCAAGTTCAGGGCCTTTTAGGCTTCCTCCATGTGAATAAGAGCTCACATTTTGAATAATAACAATTATATGTCACAGGAGGTGGGGGGGGCATCTGGATGTTAGAGATGCTTAGGTGGGGCGTGGCCAAAGAAAGGTTGGGGACCACTGGGCTAAGACATTGCTATGAAAATTGTGCTTTGAACACAGCGTTTAACTCTAAATCAAGACCCCCTTATTATCCAAGAAGACCCAACGACCGTGCTTTTTCTTAAAAACTTACCTACCCACACCCTTCTCTTCACCCTCATCCTGCCCAATGTCATTGGGTGTAAGGATTCCTGCTCACTGCTCTCTAAGCCAGTGGTTCTCAACCTTCTGGCCCTTTAAATACAGTTCCTCATGTTGTGACCCAACCATAACATTATTTTCGTGGCTACTTCATAACGGTAATGTTGCTACTGTGATGAATCGTCATGTAAATATCTGATAAGCAGGATGGTCTTAGGCGACCCCCGTGAAAGGGTCGTTCGACCGCCAAAGGGGTCTCGACCCACAGGTTGAGAACCGCTGCTCTAAGTTAATCTTGCCATCAAGGGCAGGAGACAGGGGCCCCGCCTCCCTCCTTGGCTTTCAGCAGACCACGCTGGAAAGCAGACCTCCTCCTCCTCATAGTGGTTGTGGTTCATTTATTGTTTTACGAGCCTCTGCTGCGTAACCACAACACCATTATGACCAGGCCACACCGCGAGGAGAGGAAGTTCCCGTAATCCTCCTCCTCCTCCTCGCTGGCCTTTTCATGTTGCTGGAAGTCAGCTCCTCTTGGCGGCTGGCTTCACGGGCTTCCGGAGCTCGCTGGGCTTTTGTTCTTATCAGTGATGCCCTCCTGTCTCCCATCCCTCCCTCTACCCCTTCCTTCTTCCTCCAGACTGTGCAGCCTCAAGTATCAAGCCAAGAAGATGAAGCGGGGAGGGGGAGGGGGCAGAATGAATAACATTTCTCGGACCTGAACCATTGTGAAAAAAAAAAAATGCTGGCCAGGAAAAGGCCACCCACTCCTGGAAGGACAGGTTCCCCTGTTCTCGTCCTGCCTTTGTCCGTCTTAAATAGAAACTGTAGAAACGGATCCATTTCACATGATTTCCCCGGGAGGCCACAGTTATTCAGCAAGCGCCGATGGCATGTGGAGGAGGAACAGCACTGAGCGAGGATACCTGTGTGTGTGAATGGGGATGAGATTGCGGGATTGCATGCGCTTTGGGGAGACGTGGCTCTTTGATTTGGGAGGATAAGGTAGAGTGTCCCAAAATAGAGAAGGAGGATTCCGGCGTCCCAGGTCTTCCATCACCTGTAATGACTCCTCCTTGGGTTGCCTTCCTCCGGACACCCCACGTGAGCACAGCGCTGTCGTAGGAGGCTAGTTCATCCTCTCTGCTTGGGCAGCTCTGGGCAGGGGTGAGAAACACACGCTTTAGAGTGGTTAGGAACTTGAATCCCAGTCTCACCATTTTCTAGTCCTGTGCTTTGGGTGGAAGACTCAGAGGGAGAATAATACCTATGATGTAAGAATATTGTGGTGGTGATTAAACAAGGCAACATAGGGAAAGCAACAGGTAGAGAGTAGTAGCCTAATTCATAGTAACTGCTCCCCCCTCCTATTCCTCCTCCTCCTCCTCCTCCTCTTCCTCCTTCTTTTCTTCTTCCTCTCCTCCTCCTCCTCCTCCTCCACCTCCTCCTCCTCCTCCTCCTCCTCCTCCTCCTTCTTCTTCTTCTTCTCCTTCTTCTTCTTCTTCTTCTTCTTCTTCTTCTCCTCCTTCTTCTTCTTCTTCTTCTTCTTCTTCTTCTTCATTCTATTCTTGTTCCTCTTAATTTTCTCATTCTTTTTTAAATATATATTTTTATTGATTTCAGAGAGGAAGGGAGAGGGAGAGAGAGAGAGATAAAAACATCGCGGATGAGAGAGAATTACTGATCGGCCGCATCCCACATGCTCCTCAATGGGGATCGAGCCCACAACCTGGGCATGTGCCTCAACCTGGAGTCCAACTGTGACCTCCTAGTTCATAGGTCGACATTCAACCACCGTGTCACACTGGTCAGGCTTAATTAATTTTCTCATTATTGTCATTTTTTTTTTTTTAATTCTGGGAACTGTGGAGAATCAGAGTCAGTTTCTGAGTCCTGTCATGAGGAGGATTCCGCCAAATGTCATCTTATTGGGTGTGATCGTATGCACACCAGATCAGGAATGGCTTTCGGAAACCAGCTCCCAAGTTACAAGGAAACCCAATGGCTTTGCAATTGGAGCGACTCAGGTGGCTAGAGGCTGCTTGTGTCTCTAATGGGGAAGGGAGGTAGAAACACAGCAGACCTGATGCTCCGACCGTTTCTAACTCCCTAGAGTTTCAACCCATCCCTGGCCTCTCTATATACAGAGTAGCTGAGGTCTCAGAGCGGGGAGGGCCAGACGTTCCTTAGAAATACTGTGATTGAAATGCAGACATGAAGCAATGCCACGGGTCACAATGGTATCCTTTTGTCTGTTTACTGAAAGCTAGGATTATTCAGAAAGCATGCTATACTAAGAAGTATACCTTTAAATCAATTTGAGTCAGAAAAACAAAGAAATCATGGAGCCTGTTTCAATAGTCATGGTACACCATTTATGTCTCAGGCACTGGTGAAATAGTGAACATCCAGGTAGCTGTAACTAACCCCCTTCAGTATATATGGTGGCTTCATGATGGCCAAGAGTTTTTAAAATATATTTTATGCCGAAACCGGTTTGGCTCAGCGGATAGAGCGTCGGCCTACGGACTGAGGGGTCCCGGGTTCGATTCCGGTCTAGGGCATGTACGTTGGTTGTGGGCACATCCCCAATAGGAGATGTGCAGGAGGCAGCTGGTCGATGTTTCTCTCTCATGAATGTTTCTAACTCTCTATCCCTCTCCCTTCCTCTCTGTAAAAAAATTAATAATAATATATATATATATATATTTTTTAAAATATATTTTATTGATTTTTTACAGAAAGGAAGGGAGAGGGATAGAGAGTTAGAAACATCGATGAGAGAGAAACATCGACCAGCTGCCTCCTGCACACACCCCACTGGGGATGTGCCCGCAACCCAGGTACACGCCCTTGACCGGAATGGAACCTGGGACCTTTCAGTCCTCAGGCCGACGCTCTATCCACTGGGCCAAACCTGTTAGGGCTGGCCAAGAATTTTTTGATGCTTCTCTTAAGATTTCCCTTGAATCTGGGCCAGCTCTGGGACTGACTGCATTGGCCACGGTTGGGGTGTCTCTGTGCATTAGCTCGCTGGGGCTGCTGTGACAAAGCACCCCAGACTGGTTTGTTGAACAACAGATGTGTATTGCGTTTTACATTTCTGGAGGTCAGAAGTCCAAGGAAAGCCATTGATTGGGCGGGCTCCTTCTGAGGATTCTGGGAGAGATTCTATTCCACATGTCTCCTCTAGCTTCTGATGGTTTACCAGCAAGCTATGGTTTGTAGCTGCGCATCACTCCAGTCTTTATCTTCGCAAGGTGTTTCCCTGATGTGTGTTCCCATCATCTTCTCTGGGTGCATGTGTGTGTCTGTGTCCAATTCCCCCTTTTCTAAGCACCTTAGTTACATTGATTCAGAGCAGGAGTGGGGAACATCCTGCCCGCAGGCCAAATAAGGCCTGAGAAATCATCTGGTCTGGACCTGCCAAGGCATTAGGGGTGAGTTAATTAAATGTTTGACCAAATATCGCAGGCTAATTTCTTCTTCTTTTTTTTTTCTAAATATATTTTTTTATTGATTTCAGGGAGGAAGGGACAGGGAAAGAGAGATAGAATCATCAATGATGATGAAAGAGAATCATGGATCGGCTGCCTCCTGCACGCCGCCTACTGGGGATTGAGCCTGCAAACCGGGCATGTGCCCTTGACCAGAATCAAACCTGGGACCCTTCAGTCCACAGGCTGATGCTCTATCCATTGAGCAAAACTGGCTGGGGCTGCAGGCTAACTTTTAAGTTGATAATTTCGTATGGCCCTCGAATGATGTTATAAATCTCCAAATGGCCCTTGGCTGAAAAATGGTTCCCCACCTCTGGGTTAGTGCCTACTCTCATGACCTCCTCTTAACTGGACTATATTTGCAGAGCCTATTTCCAGATAAGGTCACAATCTGAGGAACTGGTTAGGGCTTCGATGTTGTTGTCTTTTTTTAATGGGACACAATTCAACTCTTAACAGTAAGCGTTTGAGTCGCCCAGGTCTTAGCAGATTCCGTCTTCTGTCTCTTGGAACGTTGCTTTTGGAAACCAGCGATCACGTCATGAGGAGACCTGATGGCTTTGTGAAGAGGCCCATCCTGAGAGGAGATGAGCCTCTTAGCCAGGAGCCCTGATTGGTTCCTCAGCACCAACGCACCAGCTGTGAGTGGTCTTCTTGGCGGGTGGCCCTCCATCCTCTCCAGAGGGGCAAACATAACTGAGCAGACCTGTGTCATTGCTGAGGTGCTCACCCCAAATTGTGTCTTTGTGAGCAACAATAAATGACTTATTTTTAAAGCCTTAAGTGGCATGGGGATAAATAACCATCACAGCATCCTTGCAAGCAGAGTTTAAACAAGTGGTTAAGTGTGATAAGTGCTAGGAAAGGAGCAACACAGATCCCAGGGGTGTGTCAGCAAGACGGGGCTCACTTGTCTTGTCCCATTTGCTTTGTTGCTAAGTAAATGCTCTTGTCTGGCCAGATCAATGGTAGGGGTTTTGCCAGTTTGGCATTCCCCGCGAAGGCATTTGCTGCTGCCTATCCGACTTTCTGAGATGCCTTTAATTTGAAAACACCTTCCCTCTCTCTGTATCTGTGGGGACGCACATCAGTGGGGGGATGGCAGCGCCCGTCCGAAGTGAACTCCATTTACTTTCATCTCCTTCGCAACAGCATGGAAAATGGAGCATAAAAAATACTCAGGAAGGTTAAGTGCTCTGTGGGAAATGCGGCGGGTACAGAGGAGGCAAGGAAGCGAGGGTCAGCGTGGGGAGGGAGGGGAGGGTTCCAATGAGGGGTTTTGGTTTTCCCTTTGCTGCTGTTCCAATGCAGCTGTGCAATGCAGCAATTCATATTGTACGGGAGGCTGCTCAGAAGACAGGCAAGGATGAGTCCCTGTCAGAGCAGGCCGTCCAGAGAAGCATACTGAAGTCAGCAGCCCTGAACAAGGCCATCTTGTCTACCAAGGGAACCTGAGGCTGGGCTACCCGTGTTCTAGGTCTGGGGTGAGGGGTGGGGACACTGGCACAGAGCCCGGTGCAGGTGCCATGTTGCTCACCATCACTGTGGGAGAGTTGTGTTGGGAGCCTGGAGCGTATGTAGTTCAAGGAACCCAGGGATCCAAGCTTGGGGTGACATTGGGACTTTTAACATCATGTTCTTGCTTCATTCCCTCAGTAAGTGCCTTATATGCGTCAGATGTTGTTGTAGGTATTGAGGATGTGGCAGAGATCTAGAAGCTATTCGTGTGACACAATATTCTAGCAAAGGAAAGGACATAATAGCCAAGTAATAAGTGTGTGTGCGTGTGTGCGTGTGTGTGCGCGCGCGAATACATAGTTTTTAATAAAAATACAGTGATGAGCCCTAACCGGTTTGGCTCAGTGGATGGAACATTGGCCTGCAGACTGAAGGGCCCCAGGTTCGATTCTGGTCAAGGGCATGTACCTTGGATGCGGGCACATCCCCAGTAGGGGGTGTGCAGGAGGCAGCTGATCGATGTTTCTCTCTCATCGATGTTTCGATGTTTCTAACTCTCTATCCCTCTCCCTTCCTCTCTGTAAAAAAATCAATAAAATATATATTTTAAAAAAATACAGTGATGAAGTGGAGTCCTATCAATCTTTTTATTCAAAGACCTCTCTCCTTCAGATGTCAACATTTCCTATTGCAGCATACAGTCCAAATGATTTCTTAAGACCCTGTGCAATCTGGTTCTTGCTACATTTCCCAAATTATTATTATTATTCGTTTTTCTTCTGACCTCATTTCCCAAGACACACCCATATATGCTTTTGTCTTGAGAGGGAGTTAAGAGCACCATCTGCGGAGTCGGAATGCCTGGGTTCGAATCTCAGCCCTGGCGCTTACTAGCTGGGTAACCTCAGGCAAGTTACTCAACATCTCTGAGCCCCAGCATCACGCAGGGTGATTGTGAGAATCAGGCGAGATCATGGCTTTGGGAGAGCTGAACTTGTAGTGAATAAGGGCATGACTTGCTTACTGACATTAATGACTATGTTATGAATGTGTATGTGTGTATACGTTCTATGAAACTTCATCATGGCTCTGCTCTTAGTCAGACATATCCAGCTTAATGCCACATAGGAAGACTGGGACTGTGCCTGCTATTCTGTTCATGCACAGTGGATAGATGCTGAAAAAAATGTACTCAACCCACTGGTGTGTCTGGCAGTGGATGGCAGCGATCTTTAGCAGAAATGCTACTTCACAGGGCTAGGAAGGGGTAATGAGGAGACAGTCAGTGCGAAGCTGCGAAGAACGGCGCTCTTCAGCCGTAAGATCTGAAGTTGGGGACCGTATGATGGGAATCCACGCCAGCCACTTGGCAACATTAGAATTCCGAGACCGCGATCTTGAAAGAGATTCCCTCCCCTCGCTGCCGCCGCCGCTGGGTGGCGAGGTGGCCTGGGCGGCTCCAGAAACAGTGGTGAGCCTTTCATCATTTTATATATCCGTTCCAGCAGGGGCAAGGGAAAAAAGGGGACTCAGTACTGAAAATAAAAGTTAATTAAAAAATAAAATCCAGAGCAACGTCTCTCCCAGGCCGCCTCGTGTTCCAGAGACCACCTGTCACGAAGCATTTTCCTGTCTATAAACCCGAGATGGGCGGCCAATTGACTCCTCTCTGGTTTAATTTTTAATGCCTCCTGTCTGGTCTCTGAAGTAGCTGTAATAGGCAGAGGCTGTCGCCTGGATGCGTTCCTCATGCAGAGAAGATGTGAGCGTGCCCACTGCCAGACTGCCATCCACTGGGAGGCACTTGCAGCAGAGGTAACCCTCACCTCACCCCACCTGGCCCCACTGGGGAATTCCCTCTATCCTATCACTTTGGGTGAATTATTATGATAAGAGAGGAAGGGGATGTCCTTGGGAGGAGGAAACTGCACGGTCACTCCTTAGCAACCAGAGCATCACCCCCTCATTCAAATTATCTCCCTCTTTCTGATTCCTCAGGTCATTCATTCAGTAGGAATTTTGGAGCATCTACTATGTGCGGTGCATGGTGGTCGGGACGGAGGTGGAAGCAGTGAAGCCGTCAGCGGAAAAAAATCTCTATTCTCATGACCCAGCCATTCTACTGAAGGAAGGGAGGGAATACATAAGGACTTGAGCAGCTAAGGAGGGATGCTGGTTCGCTTTAGATGATGGGAGTTCAGAGAAGGAAAATAAAACACTGATGATAGGGTGGCCCCCGGGCATGAAGGCTCCCTGAGGAGGTAACAATGGAGCAGGGAGGTGTATGGTGGGAAAGAGGCACTAATGCCCACATTGCAGGGAACAGTGTTCTAAACAGAGGGAACAGCAGATGGGGCTGGCGGCTTCTTCAAGAAACAGAGGAGCCCTAGCTGGTTTGGCTCAATGGATAGAGCGTCGGTCTGCGGACTGAAGGGTCCCAGATTCGATTCCGGCCAAGGGCACATGCCTGGGTTGCGGGCTCAATCCCCAGTAGAGGCGTGGAGGCGGCAGACAATCAATGATTCTCATCCTTGATATTTCCATCTCTCTCCCCCTCTTCCTTTCACTCTAAAATCAATAAAAATATATTTTAAAAAAAGAAACAGAGGAAAGTCTCTATGCTAAGAGAAGAGGAAATAGGCAGGTGATGAATGACCAGGCCATTGAGAGAATCTGAGGATGTAGGGATCCTGGGAGTAGGGGAAGGATGCGGGCTGAGAATTACTCTTCCAACCTGGGATCAAAGCGTCCAGGCATAGTCTCATTCTGGCAGACATGAAAGAGACATGTTTGAGATCATGACTTCATCTCCAGTGAGTGGACTAGAAATGAGAAATGATACCCATGTACCTGCTGCCCAAGTCTCTGCTTGGGACCCACCCCCTCCTGCCTGTGTGGGTGCAGTGGGCTCCCCACCAGGAGCCCTTCCTCCACTCTGAGCTCCGATATTCCATTCTTTGACTGCTTCACTGTCACCTCCCCCAAACACACCCATGATGCCTCCTTCTGCTCCATAGTGGGCCTCATACTTCCACAGGAAGTTCCAACCCTTAGGTCAGCCCACATGACACTCATGGTCTGCCCTCCGTAAGCCTCAGAGTCCGTGTGGCCGGGCACCATGTTCCCACCAACACATCTAACGGCCTGGAGGGCCTCCCGCACCTTCACTTGGGTTCTCCTCTCTGCCTGGAGCACTTGTCCTCCTCCCTCAACACTGAGGAGAGGCTTCCTTATTCCTCACCTGCCACTCCAAGCTGCCATCAGCTGCCTTTGGGAAACCTTCTCAGTTTCCCCGTCTGATGGAAAGATGTTTCCTCTTACAGGAGGGACACCTGGCCAGGTGGAAGTGTTAGACTGGAGAGAAGGTGGAGGAGGCCAGGCAGACTTGGGAGGGAAGAGTATACCCGCAGAGAAAATAGCAATGCACAGGCCTGGGTTGGAAGTGAACTTGATCCGGCGATTTCTGGTTCGCCTGGCTGAGGGGAAGCATGGGACTTGGTTGGAAAGTCTGGAAGGAGGATTCTCTGAAAGGTCGGGGGCCTCTTAGGGGGACTTTGCCAAAGGTGGCAGATCCTGCCTTGACTTTTCAAACAAGTCCGAGCCCCCGGGTGTTTTACTGGAATCTCTCTGTTTAGTCTTTTAGACCCGACCTTATAGAAGCATGTGCTTTCTCAAGGATACTCACCCTGCTCATTGTATCTAGAGGTTAATTTGAGTTCAAGCTGTTGTGACAATAGAAGCCCAAGGAGGCAGGCAATTGGGGCTGTTTTGGTGCCTCCTGCCAAACAGCCCCTTAGCCTTCTCTTTCACAGACACGTGTGTCAGAGTAATCCATTCATCTGTCGCTCAGGGTCTGCTGGTCAGTCCCGGCACCTGGCTACCTTCTGAGCTCTGGGCTCCTGGGGCTGTTAAGGGCTGGGGTAGGGAAGGGATTACCTAGAACTTATTGAACTTTGTGCCTCCCCAGTCCCTGCTACGCACAGCATGAGCTCACCCTTTTTTCGAGCTGATATTTTGAAGATCTTTGAAGTAATTTGTGGGGGGTGCCGGCGGTCACCAGCAGTACTTTTAGTAAGCCCCAAGATTACAATGAGTTCTACTGTAGCTTCTGTTGGGGGAGTCGTAAATAGCATTTAATGTTCATAAGCTCATATTTGGAGGACTTTAATTTTGTTGTTCCAGGGATGTTTATAAAGGAACAGGGGACTTCTGGCTGCAAAAGTGAGGGAGGGAAGGTGTTTCGGAGGGACCTTGGAGATTTACAGCGCTCCCTGTTCGGGCCCTAATTAAGGTATTTGTTACTGCGCTTTAATAGCTCCAAGGTATCTTATACTAGAGGTCGCTAGGTTTATAAACAGCTCCCCTCCCCCCAAAAAAAGGAAAGGGGAAACTTTCCTTTTCAGTTATCAATTGTGCAGTCCTGAGGGCGGGAAGATGGCATAGCTTCCTCATTTACTCTCCTCAGAGAGCCCAGGCCCTGCCCCCACGCTGCTGAATCTGAAACTCCCAGCTCTAAGGGGACACAGCCTGCAGGTCATTGTCATGCCCTCTGAGGTGTGAGGACCACTGAGATAAAGGAGCCATTTTAATTGAGTCTTCATGGGCCAGGCACTCTGCGGAGTCCTCAGACCAGCAGCATGCAGGTCCCCTGAGAGCTTGTTAAATGACTCTCAGCACCCCCTGAGACCTGCGGAATCCTCCCGGCTACCCACGAGGTAGACGTGACTATCGCCATGGAAATCTTTGCAATACTGTATATTTTTTTCCCCTCTAAAATCACTCATTTGCTTCCCATTGTATTTTCTTCTTTAGTTTGGCTCTTTCCAGGAGATCAGCAGCAAGTCAAGCTTCCGTTTAACCCCATGTATTCCACTGGCTGGAAACACTTTTTTTCTTATTGGCTTGACTTCTCTCTTTCCCGAAATCTTCTCTGCCATTCTCCCTTCCATCACCAAATTTCCTACACTGTTTATTAAGTGACTTCTTCAATAACTCGACTCCCATAGTGTGGGCATTTACAGCTTGCTTTCTTCTTTCTTTTTTTATGGTCTCTGTGGTATGCAGCGCCTAAAAACAGCTCTCGGGAATCCTGTAACTGTATAGAAACTCTAGTACTCTACCGGGACCCTTTCTCCCTTCTGTCTGTCCACTCCCTTTCTTAATCATTAAGCCCTTTGGACATCAGATTCCGGTCAGCATCCATGGTGCTGTCTTAAGAACAAAGCCTCGTGTCTGTTGACCACAAAAACAGAGTGTGTGTCAAGCAGAAGAGAACATCTTGACTCCAGTTGTGTTTCAACCCCAAACCCTTGAAGGCTGAGTGACCCTATGCACCCCACCCTCACAAAACCCTACAGAACAACACCACGGCTGCCACTCGGCCCTGATGCAATGTTCACCTACTCCCTTGGCCCCAGCCCATCAGGGGAACTCATGACCCCCAACTCCTTTAGCCACCATGATTAATGAGTTTTTTCTCTCTATAACCCACCCCCTGGAAGCCACCAGGGCAGGGAAAAGGGGACAGGTCTTTGAGCATGAGCTTACCTGTGACTCCGGGCTCAGGGCCATTTCCTCAACTAATAAACCCTTGAGTTCTTGGCTGCAAACTCCTCTTCCCATTTGGTTGGGCCCTGATACGCACAGGCAAAAGGACCCCTTTATTCCGGTAACAATCCCCTCCTGCTGGCATGCACACCCTTGAGTAATCTCTTCCCCTTGAATTTGGCTGGACCTAGTGACTTGCTTTTCATGAACAGATTATGGCACCTGTGATGGGATGTCCTCGGGAGACTAGGTTATAAATGACTGTGACTTCTGTCTTGCTTACGCTTTCCTTCCAGGCCTTTCTTGGGTGGCTAACGCTGATGAGCCAGTAAGGAACTGAGGGCCTCAGTGTGAGAACTCAATGAACCAAATCCTCCCAGCAGACACTGAGTAGTGAACTTGGTGTGGAGAACGTCTACAGTGTTTGGACAGGTTCAAGCCTCCGACTAATGAGAGGGCACAGTCCTCTCACGGCAAAGTCATGTGCAAGTCACAGCCTGCAGGGCAAAGCCCTCCCAGCACAAGTACAGCCAGAGGCTATAGTTGTAAGCTTGAACCTATGGTCCAAACACATGGTCCTGTCTGTCTGAGTAATGTGGGCTTGATAGAGTTGAGGTCCATGTATTGGGTAGATTAGAACATTGTTAACATCATGACCACGCCCTTACTTTAGCTCATGGAATCTGGCTATAAAATAAAGACTTGGCTTGCGGGCGCTGTCACTGTCTCTCCATCAGAGAAGCAGCATCCTACCAAGACCCAGTTTTTATTCTCTTGTCTGTGTTTTCTAAATCCTTCACCGCCCCCACTCAGGTTCACCCTTGGCGTGCTGGTGCGGCACACTTGGAAGCAGCTCCACCCCTCTGATGAGCCTAGAGTTGATGTCAGCCCTGGCTGGCACCTTGATTATAGCCTGAGAGTGACCCCAAGCCAGAGTGCCCATTTAAGTCGCACTTGGACCTGACCCACAAACACTGTGGAATAACAGTGTTGTTGTACAAAGCCATTACATTTTGAGGCAATTCGGTATGCAGTAATTGATCACTGAGATTACGTCCCTTCAGTGGAGGTTGACCAGGTCCAGCTTCTAGGATTGTTGGAGAGGTGCGCTGCTTGCTCTAAAACTATACAGCAAAGCCTAGTGGAGGGGAGACTGCAAGTATTTTTCAAATTTGGTTTTCCTCCCTTTCCCGTGTTCAATGTAAGCCACGTTTCCCGACCCACCCTGAGTCCAGATGGAGGATGGGCCTGGGCAAAGGGGCCTGGACATGATGGATACCCACCTGGCAAAGACATCCATGGTAGTTCCTAAGACACCCCGTTTTAGGAGCTCTCTTTGTGCTCTTACTGTTTGCTTGCTAGCTAGTTGCTAGCTAGTAGAGGACCCAAGAGAAGACTTTAAGGAAAGCTTAGAGGATAGTGAGCTGAGGGAAGGAATCTGGTCCCAACTGACTATTTTGAGGTGTGTCTCCTAAGAAACCGTCAATAAGGGGCATTCACATTGAACCCTGTCAGACCCACTGATACTAAATTTCCGCCCTGTGGACATAAGAGAGATGAGAACATAGAGTCACCAATTAGGACCAGGTGTTCACGTTCCCGATCTCTTGACCTGGCTGGCAAATGCCTAACATTAGGCATCAGTCATTACTGAAGATATTTTCTTTGCTATTTTTTGATGTTGAGGCTCTTCTATGTGGGCAACCTGCTTCAATGTGTCAGGACAAAGGAACTCTTCTGGATATCTGTTCAGTCTCTTGTTTTGCAGTTTTATCATTCATATTCTTGCTTTGATCTTTGCGGAGACACCTCTTTGTGGTTCCTTCGTTCCTTTATCAGTTTCATGGGGTGTGATATGTGCCCTACCTGGGAATCGAACTGTGACCTCCTGGTTCATAGATGGACACTCAACCACAGCCATGCTGCTGGGCTGGCCCACCCATTTTAATGGCATGTGTAGCAAGCACCTCTTATGGTTGCAAACATGTCTAGAGTGCTTGAGGGTCACCTGGGACTAAGACAGGAGCAGCCTGAATGGATGGTGGCCTGTTGCTCTTTTAATTATGAAAGACACCATGACTAAGGGGCAGCCCCTGGAAAGAAGAGAAGGAAACCCCAGCCACAGCCCAACAGGTGAATAGACTTTCACTCTAGCCTGGGGCGCGGGCTCCGGCTTCCCAGAGCCCGTGATCAAAGAGGAGGCAAGAAGACGCGTGGCCCTCATTTCCTTGGCCTTGTGATCCCACTAACCCATTTCCTTCCATGCTGAGCAGAGGCCGTCTTGAAGAGGGCAGAAATTGGGGATAAGTCTGCACATCTGTACGTCTCTTTTACTCCCAACAAAATATGTTTATGGCTGTGTCATGGCGCCCAGAAGGAAGCCGTGATGGGCTCTAGGGGGCGAGATGCACCCGCTCTCTCCAATGCTGTTAGCGGTGAGCGTTTTCCTGGAAACACACACAGAGCAGGTCTGCATCTGCGGATTCGCAGGCGTGCCAGGACCGCCCGTCCTCGGGAGGAGGTGGTGCTGCTTGGCTCTGTAACGTTTTCCGATTTTTGTTGCGCACACGACGTCTCAGAAGAGGGATCTGTCTTTTCCAACAACCGTCATTTTTTAAATATAAAATGGAAGGTGTTCACATTACATCTTCATCTTCTCCATCTCCAACTAGCAACAGCATCAGAACGACTCCCTCCTGACAACTCTATTCGTTTCTCATTAAAGATATTTCATGTTTTATTCAGGAATTTAAATGAAGCTATCAGAGCCTGGAATGGCATCCGCTTGGTATAATTGTATCTCATGGATGCCAGCCCCAAGAGTTCTAATTAATATATATTTAGCTCCCTGGCTGTCTTTAGACCAAATGGCTGAGCGTAGAAGACGGGAAGGAAAAAAAAAAAGACACACTGAGATTTGCGCGGGGAAGTCTTGTTTAAAAAGAGGGAATTTTTGGTAGTTGTGCATTTCAAGTGCTCTGCTCCTATATCCATGTCAAGAGATTATGGAGTGCTTTATGAAAAATTGGCCTACTTGATGATAATTATTTTTATCCATCAGGCCTTGAAGTTATTAATTTTTTAACTTCCTTTCTTTTTTTTTTTTTGTTGTTGTGGCAGACGTGTTCCTGCCCAGGGAATTCTCTGGGCTCACACCCCTCCCTCGGTCTTCTCTCCCCTTTCTTTCCTCTGCCCTTCCTTCCTCCAACCTCACGCGATTAAAAAGAGACCGTGTTCCTCTTTGCCAACGTGGAAATAACCGGAGCCATCTTGGGATTCCTTGGCCTCCCTAAGCCCATCATATGAAAAGAAGCTAATTGGGTATCAACCTCATTCCTGACGGGGTTTGCCATCCCCCACCCCCCTCACACTCCCTCGGACCACATTCTCATTCTCACTTGCAGGAAATGAGTTCAGGGACGTTTCCAGTGCGGGCCTGACGCTGGCATTCATAGCACTTGTGTTCACTTAGCAGCCTCCATCCACTTGGGGCCTGGGATGCCGTGGGGCTGTGGTTTATAAATCACCGCCGCGGTGCACCATGTGCCGAGATCAAGACCCCATGAGCTCAGCCGTATTGAACTGCACCTGTCCCCGTAGTGTCCTTAAGAGTGAGCAGTAAGAAAAAGCAAAGGCCTTATACATGGAACAACTCAGCAGACCTTACACCTTTGACAAGGCAGGATTGAAAAGGGAAAGGATGTTGCCTGGCCGGTGTGGCTCAGTGGTTGAGCAGCGACCTATGAACCTGGAGGTCACGGTTCGATTCCCGGGTCAGGGCATGTGCCCCGGTTGCGGGCTGGATCCCCAGTGGTGTGGGGTGTGCAGGAGGCAGCCGATCTGTGATTCTCTCTCGTTATTGATGTTTCTCTCTCTCTCTCTCTCTCCCTCTCCCTTCCTCTCTGAAATCAATCAAAATATATTTTTGGGGGAAAAAAAGAATAGGGGAAGGGTGCTATTTTCCTTTGTTCTCATTCACTGTGGGGAATAGCTCTTCAATAGGACGTAAGTTGGGGTTTAGAAATGGCCTGCGCCAAAACTTGAGTCGTTACTTAACACCTGTCAGGGATCATATAGTGATGGATGTATCAGCTCACCATAGACCTACCAGGAACATGGTTAACAACTGCAAAGATCGGTGCTGACCCTTGGGCCTGCCCCCCTGTAGCAGTGATATCATTGCCACTCTCATGGATGGGAGAGAGATGGTGGCAGATCCTTCCGTTTCCTAGACGTGTGACGTGGTGAGGCAAGACCCTTGTTCCCCATGAGCAGCCAGTTTTCTGGGTGTGAACCCGGGCTATAAAAATATGTTCATTTCACGGCGGGCGTTATTAGGCTCAATGCGATAGCAACACAAAGAATAACGTAGGGGATTGAAGGCCTATCCTGTGTACGCCTGGGACTCAGTGCTCCACGTCCATTTCCACACTCAGCCACAAACTGGGATGCGCTGCAAATTGCCAAAAGCGCCATTCTTACACCAACGTGAATCACATTTTTAAAAATCTATATTGAGCCCTGACCGGTTTGGCTCAGTGGATAGAGCATCGGCCTGCGGACTGAAGGGCCCCAGGTTCAATTCCAGTCAAGGGCATGTACCTTGGTTTCGGGCACATCCCCAGTGGGAGATGTGCAGGAGGCAGCTGATCGATGTTTCTCTCTCATCGATGTTTCTAACTCTCTATCCCTCTCCCTTCCTCTCTGTAAAAAATCAATAAAATATATGTTTTTAAAAAAATCTATATTGAACCAGGTTCATGTCCCTCCCCAAATCAGACGGGGCATTCTGTAGGACAGAAGAGTTTTTGAAAAGATTTTTGTTGGAAACAGATCCAGTCGATTTCCCAGTTCGTCCCAGAGAGCTTCTCTCGAAGTGAAAACCGTCCTCCCCACAGACGGCCTTGGGGCTGGGGAGAGCCCAGAGTGCTCCCATGCTCACGCTCGCCTGATTTCCAGAGACCCCCCCCCCCCCACACACACACAGCCTTACGGACTGCGGCTCCATCTGACCGGGCGCGGAGGGGCTTTTATTATCCGCCACGCCTCACTGCCTGGGCCCGGGCACAGTGGTGTCAGGAGGAGAACAATCACCAGAAACAGATGCATGGAATCTGCACTCCTGTGTCAGCAGCTGCGACGCATGTCAGCGGTGTGCATCCTCGCCGGGAACGGAAAAACAGAAAAATAAAATTAAAAAAAATAGGAAAAGAGAGAACATTGATTTCCACGAAGCCCATTTTCATGCCAAATGGAGCATCTGTCTGGCTTTTGTGTATGGTATAAACAGGACACACACACACACACACACACACACACTCACTCAAAAATAATGTCAGAAGTTCAAAAGGGTGGAGAGTGGAGAATTCTCACGCGGGCAAATAAATGAGGTCTGCGGATTGGCTGGCCTTCACGCGGCTTCCCGCGAAGGGTCTCCTTGGGGCCGGGGTGATGTGTGGCTTTGATTCTCTGCCCTTGTCCTTCCGTAACCTGGTTTGGAACGTAGCCCGGTCCTAAGAGATTGGGGGTCACCCCGGCTTGATTGTGTAAGGTCAGAAAACGGAATGAAGCAAGGATATCTCAATTGAGATTTGAGCGTATAAAAGCATAAATAAAAAAAAAAAAAGCAACATCCTTGAAGGTACACCTTGCAGCTGTCGCTACAAATGAAAGGTTTCAAAATAAGTAGATGCCAGGACACTCAGCCTAGTGCAACTAATAATTCCCCTCCAGTCCTACGAGGGAACAACCGAACGCTGAAAAGTGAAGAATACATATTATTCCAAGCAAGGAAGGCTGGCTTGGATTCTTTCGTTCTGTGCTATTTCAGAGACAATACTCAGAGTATTTTGACAAAAACAAAAAACAAAAGAAAACCCCTCTTTCACGTGCTATTTAACAGCATACAAATTAAAAACTGTATCTAGCCCTGGCCTGTTAGGTTCAGTGGATAGAGCATTGACCTAGGGACTAAAGTGTCCCAGGTTCAATTCTGGCCAAGGGCACATGCCCGGGTTGCAGGCTCAATCCTCCCCAGTAGGGGCGTGCAGGAGGCAGCCAATCAATGATTCTCTCTCATCATTGATTTTTTTATCTCTCTCCCTTCCTCTCTGAAATCAATAAAAAAAACCAAAAATACACAAAACCAAACTGTACCTAGGAACGTAAGTAAATATCAGAATTTATGGGATGACTTCTTCTTTATTCTTGGAAACTCTGGATAATCTCAAAGTTGAGTTGTTCATTCAGGAGGGGAAAAAGTGAGTGGATTTTAATAGCCGTTGCTCCTAAGTGCCACTGTCTCATTGGCTATAGGATAGTCACGGTTTTATGTTTATTTAAACAGACATGTCTGAAGTCTACAGGCATATTCCAGAATAGAACTGCATGTTGCTTCCGGTGTAATTCTTACGGGCAAACACCTGATCCCCTTTATAATAAAGGATAAAAGGGAAACGAATTCCCTGCCATTCAAAAACCACCCTGTGCCTTGCTCGCAGACACAACCTTGTAACTCGACCTTCCCAACCAGTACGTGCCTCCCAAATACTGAACTCCACGTGTAGGGATTATAAATGCCTCTTCCACCTGCCACCTCAAACTCTCCTGTTGCAGAACTTGTTTGAATCCTGGATTACAGAGCAAGATGTAGGAGCTGGAGAGGTGTATGTGATGGGTGTTGAGAATGAACATTAAATTATGTCAGAGTACTCCCCTCTAAAATATTTTCAAGGTAATATTTTCCCAGAACCCTGCTTTAAAGCTATGATTTCCCTCCATGATAAAAAAAAAAAAAGGTATTCCAGAACACTTGCCCTTAATGCATTTCTTCTTCAGGTTATTATGTTTTCTTGTTTGGAGGAAGACAGTGGATCATAGTTATATAACTATGTACACATCAGCTAAATCAACATTTCCCAACGTGTTTTCTGGGACACACAGATCCAAAGGCAAATAAAGAGACCGAGGGGAAAATAAGTTTGAGACATACTGAATTAAATGTAGCCCGAGAATTGTATTCAATGTGGGACTTCCCAGAACCTTTAATATGCAAAGCAACATGTGATTTGTATTTTTCTAACAAAAAATGTATTCATTGATTTTAGAGAGAGAAATGGAGAGAGAGAGAGAAAGAAAGTGAGAAAGAGAGAAACATCAATTTGTTGTTCCACTTATTTATGCTTCATAAGTTGCTTCAGATGTATGCCCTGATCCAGAAATGACCCCGAAATCTTCATGTACCCAGACACACTCTACCCAACTGAGCTACCTGGCTAGGGCCCGTGTGATTTCTCAGTGGAAGATATACCTATGCTGTTTCTCCATATATTTTTAAAAACCATGAGTCTCTTTTTCTGAGAGCATGCTTACTGCTCTAATGCTCTAAGGAACTTACTTAGGAAATGCATTGCTAGGTGTCATGGCTCATATCTTAGGCCACCTAAGAAAGCTGCTACTTTTTAAGATGGTTTATGTCAGGAGCAAGTGACCGTGGAGTTTAAATTAGCTTAACTGGCCTATGTTTCTATCTAAACCAAACTGAACATTTAAAAAAAAAATCACCAACTGTTGTATACTGGAAATGGAAAGGCATAAGAAAAAAGGGGCTTTAAGACATGTTAAGTAACCTCTTTAGCAGACACCCACAGACAACTCCATAAATCATTTCAACGGTGACAAGGAAAAGAAAGCCTGATCAGATGACTGTTCAAATAATTATAGTTTATTCTCCAACTTTTTCTCATTGACATCGCATTGTCACCTGAGCAGTCTTTTTGACACAACTAATTATTGCTGTCCAAGGGAAAGAAAAAGACGTAGTTTAACCAATTCTCCCCATTATAAGTAATCATGGAAAAAAGGGAGAGTGGAAAGGGGAAATTTATGTATTTTCCTCTTTAAATTTCTGCTCTGGCTTTTCTACACAGGTTTCTCTGTACCTCTCTTGTCTTTCTTCCCTCTTCCCTCTAACCCAGTGATTCCCAACGTGGGGCACCCCCCGACACAGGGGGGCAATTTGATGTTTAAGGGGGGCAATTCAAGAATGAGTATACAGTCTATAAATAGATATTGTGCCCTAACCAGTTTGGCTCAGTGGATAAAGCATCGGCCTGCGGACTGAATGGTCCCAGGTTGGATTCCGGTCAAGGGCATATACCTTGGTTACAGGCACATACCCAGTAGGAGGTGTGCAGGAGGCAGCTGATTGATGTTTCTCTCTCATCCATGTTTCTAACTCTCATCGATGTTTCTAACTCTCTATCCCTCTCCCTGCCTCTCTGTAAAAAAATCAACAAAATATATATTTTTTAAAATAGATATTGTGACATATTTATGCATTTCAGTTCTCTATTCTATGTTTGAAACTTTATTTGCTATTTTTTTCTTATCACTCTATATTATTATTTTTTAAACAATTTCTTAGTGATTTGTTTCCTCAGTACTTCGACTGTCCTTTTGTCCTTTTATTTTTCTCTTTCATGGATGCCATGTTTTTTGGAAACTTGTTTCGACCAAGTTACTGGCTTTTTAGGCTTCCTCCACGTGAATAAGAGTTCACTTTTTGAATAATAAGGATTATATGGGACAGGAGGGGGGGCATCAGGATGTTAGAGATGCTTAGGTGGGGCGTGGCCAAAAAATGATTGGGAACCACTGCTCTAACCTCTCCTGTCCCCATTCATCCATCTCTTTGGCCCACAGTTTTAGCCTACGGGCTCCTCCGAGAGAACCCCCATGGACAAAACCAGTTGAGAAAAGCACCTTGTGCTGTACAAAGGTTCATGGCTAGGTGGGTCCTGCCTAGCCCTGCCATCCAGGCCTGCAGCCTTGACCTAGCCTCCAGTCTTCCCTGGTCTCCTTTCTTCCTCTGTAAGATGATGCTGTTGGACCGGGCATCTAAAGTCCTTCAGAGCCCTAGGCACATGGCTCTACTTTTTTTGAGAAATCTGCAACCTTGAGGCAACTTCAGAGTTATCAATAACGTGTGGCCCAGCGCATGAAATTGCGTGCAATAGGCCACCTGTCGCCCGCAGGAGCTGGGAGGGAGCCACCACCACCGCCTGCGGGAGGCGGGGGGTGGGGGGAAGGACCGAGAGGTGCTCCATGCATCTCCGGATGACCGGTTGCGCACGCAGCCCCACCCACCTGTGCTCGCCTGCTGCGCACGCAGCCTCCTGCTGACCGGTTGTTACACGTGAGGGGGTGACGACCATTTGCATATTAGCCTTTTATTACATAGGATTGGCTAAGGATGGTTATCCTTGCCTTTAAGAGACATGACCCTTAAGCAAAGAGGGGAATCGTCAGATCCACCTGTGAGGAAGGAGGTGACTTTCTGAACGTGTGTGTTCTTGAATCCTGATCATTGCCTGGATGTCAAGATGGTCTTCTATCCCCTGGTCCTTTAGTGGACAGCTCCTCACCCAGCCTCCTGTAGCCAGAATTCTCATGACTGTCATCAAGGGATTCACTTGAATGTCCACCCGGGTTCCTCAGCAGCAAGAGTGATAAGAGACCTGGCCTCCTCACTTTCTTTCACAAGAAAAAGAAATGGCACATGGTGCCTGCTCCCCTCCAGGAGACAGGACCGAAATTGGTCCTGAAATGGACGCATTCGGCTCTGACCACGGCTTTTCTCCACGGTTACTTCCTAAACACAACCTTCCTTAGGGGTAAGCTCGAAGCCAGGAGAACAGAAGCACCTCATTGAAAGAAAAAAATGGCCTAAATATTTGGAAAACAAGCACCGTTTGCTTTCACCTGAATTCAGGCCTGCTTCCCTGTCCTGGCTGGTTACAAGCCTGTCCCCCGGAACGTGTTTTGGAGGATGAGAATGAGGCCAGTGGATGCTGACGTTAAGAGGACATGGCATCTGCACAGGGCACGTGAGGGGGCTGGTTGCACAGATTAAAGTCAAACACATCACCACTCGATTAGCAGACAGGCACTTGAGTGTGTTGTCTAGGATCCCCCCACCCCCTTTCAAGTAACAGGGAGGCAATTTAAAAAAAAATGAAAAGAGGCAACTCTACTAGTTTCCTTTCATCGTTTCTTCTCACTTTCTCTAGTTCTGGCTTCTCACTCTATTTGTCAGAAACACAAATTACAAATTGGAGACAGGAAGAAAAATTTAAATATTGGTATCTATTTAACTTCTCTCTGACTTGTTCTGGTCAGTGGGATTTTTCTCCCAAATGTAGCTTTAAAAAGATAAAGCTACTAAAGGAAAAAAAAAAAAAAAGCATACATATTGTATTGGAACAAAATTAGTTCTCTTACTGCCAAAAATCAGAAAATCACGGGTTTTGAAAAAAATTGAGGTTGTGATGGAGCCACCTTTTCATCTACGTGAGAGAATTCCTCTCAATGGATGAGTTCACCCATGAAGAGCTCTAATTACTTGATACGTTAACATATTTTTTTATTATGTTGAGCGAGAGAAAGGGGGAAGCAGAAGAGGCGAGAGGCGTTTGTGTGGGCGAAATCTAAAGCTGTATGCGGGAGGCGGAGAGTTGAAAATGCAATGTCTTTAATGAACAGAAATGTCGTTCCCACAGTGGGGTGCTGGTCTGGAAATGTTTCAGGGCCCGCTGCCAGGGTTGCGGGCGTGGGGGGGGTGGGGGTGGGGGTGGCACGTCCAGGAGGCAGCCGGGTGGGGATTGGAGCTGGCGGAAGCAGTAATCACTAGCTCCCCAANCCCCCCCCCCCCCCCCCGCCCCCCCCCCCCCCCCCCCCCCCCCCCCCCCCCCCCCCCCCCCCCCCCCCCCCCCCCCCCCCCCCCCCCCCCCCCCCCCCCACGTCCAGGAGGCAGCCGGGTGGGGATTGGAGCTGGCGGAAGCAGTAATCACTAGCTCCCCAAAATTGTGTTTGTCCTTTTCTCTTTTGACCACCTTAGCTTGTCTCAGGGAACATGGAGTGAAGGGCTCACAGGTCTGGTATGAGGAGGAACAGTAGTGACAGACACCGGGAGGAGTAGTGGCAGGAGCTTCCCGCCCTCCTTCCGGCCTGATACTTCCTTTGTTCCCACAACCACAAAACAGCTGCTTCCTCTCCATCACAGACCCCAGCGGGTGGAGTCCCCACCGCCTGTACATTCCGTCCAGCCGATCTGAATGTCAACATGAAAAGTCCTTTTTGACCCCCTTCCTCCTCCACCCACCAGCCAACCCTCAGCTCCGTCCTCACGTTGATCCTTCATGACCTTCATGGAAAAAAAAAATGGGAGAGAAGCATTTCCGAGTCATACCTTCCAGAGGGCAAAGCAGATCCTTGGACGTAGTTAGAATCTCAGAAACCTCGTTTAGAAGCATGTCCAGGGACCTCCGTGGTGAGGCAGAAATGGACGCTTGGCATCATTCTTCTAGCTTGCTTTAAAAATCAGCACGTTGTGGCCCAGCCGGATGTAGCTCAATGGTTGAGCGTCCATCCATGCACCAAGAGGTCATCGGTTTGATTCCCAGTCAGGGCACATGCCTGGGTTGCAGGCTCTATCCCCAGTAGGGGGACTCCAGGAGGCAGCCAGTCATCAATGTTGATATTTCTCTCTCATTGAAGTTTCTATCTCTCTCTCTCTCTCCCCCTCTCCCTTTCTTCCTCTCTAAAAATCAACTTTTAAAAAAGTGTATTTTTAAGTCAGCACATGTTAACAAACGTTAGTGAGTTAGCTGCTCTTTGGTAGAAACTGTAATATAGCTCAACTCCATCTAAAAGAAGAGATGAACAGGAAATGGCAGCCCTTCCTTTAAAAATGTACAGTGTTATTTACTGCTAAATTCATTGAGACTTAGGGGTTAAAAAAACAAACAAACCAACAAAAAAAACAAGGGAAAAGGTTAGGCCTCACTCATGGAAGAATTTACTAATACGTTTGGAAGAAAGACCTGTAGATAAAAAGGAGAGAAAAATGCAAAGCCATATTTGAATCATTGCAAAGTAATGAAGCTTTTTAAAAAATATATATAGTTTATTGATTTTTTTACAGAGAGGAAGGGAGAGGGATAGAGAGATAGAAACATCGATCAGCTGCCTCCTGCACACTACCCACTGGGGATGTGCTCACAACCAAGGTACATGCCCTTAACTGGAATTGAACCTGGGACCTTTGAGTCCGCAGGCCGATGCTCTATCCACTGAGCAAAACTGGTCAGGGCAGTAATGGAGCTTTTATGGTATGCCTCCATGTGCTGCTGGAATGCAGGGCTAGCAAGGGTCTGCAGAGCCAGCGTGTTGGGGAAAGGAAGGTGGGAGGGATGAGTCATAGATGGAGGTGTTCTATCTGAGTGAGTAGGGAAGGAGGTCAAGACCACAGGAGATGGCTTCCATAACAGCCCAGAAGGGGAGACATAAGCTTGGGTTTGGGCTAGACCTCAGAGTGCATATGAATTGCTGCTTTGTTAACCACAAGACAGTGGATTCTGGAGAAGGATGCTCTGTGCATCAGGTTGCAAAGGCCCCAGAAGGAAGAGGGGATGCAGGCAGAACCAGTGCCCTCTCTCTCCTCTAGGGTACCACTCTGCCCTGGTTTTGCCTTTCCAAAGCCTGTGTGTGTGGTTCCCAGGGGTGATGGGCAGAGGCTTGCACCTCTGAGTCAGAAGAGAGGATGTGTTTAGAACTCAGCCGTGCCACTTACCAGCCGTACCATCTCAGAACGTCATTCTGAACTCTGAAATCTTCACATTTCCTATTGGCAAACTGACACTATATTGCATCTTACCCCTAGGGCTACGTGTGGTGAGGATTAATTAAGGCAAGCATGTCAAACTCGAGGGCCTAGGGCCTCATGCCTCATTTATTTGGCCCGTGTTAGCCTTTGAGTTTGACATGCTTGAATTAAGGGCTTAACCTAATAGCCGTACAATTCCATACATGTTTGCTTTATATGATAATAACACAAATTATGATTAAGTAGGAGGGTACATTTAGGTCGAGGGAGACTGACTTAGCTAGAGTCAACATGTTCTCTGAAAAAAAAAAAAAAGAAAAGCAAAGGAATGCATCTAGGCAGATAAAACCATCGAAGTGATATTAAAGAGCAATTGATAACAGATAATGCTGAATATGAATAAGGCCCGTTTACATCTTGTTTTATTTTATAAAACGGTCTCGCCAAGTGTGAATTTTAAAAGCAATCCTTGAACAAGAATTAGTACCTAGTGAATGATTGATGCTCACAAGCACTTCTCCCAATTTATTGAATTATTATACTCTACGGTCATTAATGGCATGGGTGTTTGAGCCAGGCTGCCAGCATTGGAACACAGGTCTGCCACTTAAAAGCTGTGAGACTTTGGGCAAGTCACTTAACCTCTCTGGTCCTCAGTTTCCGTAGCTGCAAAATGGACATTAGGTTGTGGAG
>JAWPEG010000013.1:4876012-4890208 GCA_035771395.1 Myotis vivesi | reverse complement strand
TATATAAATTTCTTTGTACAATGTCTGAAACATGGGTGTCAGGTATTATTAATAATAATCCTTTGGTTATATAAATAATAAACTAACGGTAAGTAGTAAATGAATGCGACCTAAAATAATACAAACTAATAAAATCAACTAATAATTAATAAATAGTAAATAATATAATTATCTATCACAGGTAAATTTTTGGGTGTGCTAAAAGCATGTCTAACAAACTTAAAATTTTTGGAGTACTCTCTCTACTACTTATACCAGTGATGGCGAACCTTTTGAGCTCGGCGTGTCAGCATTTTGAAAAACCCTAACTTAACTCTGGTGCCGTGTCACGTATAGAAATTTTTTGCTATTTGCAACCATAGTAAAACAAAGACTTATATTTTTGATATTTATTTTAGATACTTAAATGCCATTTAACCAAGAAAAATCAACCAAAAAAATGAGTTTGTGTGTCACCTCTGACACGCGTGTCGTAGGTCTGCCATCACTGACTTATACTGATGGATACTCTAAATATTTTGCCTGCCAATATCTAGATTTCACTACGTACCAGGTGGCAGCAATCACGATGATAGGCTCAGTGCTTGAGGTGAAATAATCAGTCTTATAGAGGTTGAAATTGAAATGCTAAGCCTGTAAGTGCTTCACATTTTATAGGGCCTGCAAGTCCTTTTGTGTTTGATTTATGTCCGTTCTCACACGTATGGTGTCCATTGTGGCTGGGAAGGGGGATTTCATTTAAACTCTCTGAAATCCAACTGGAGTGGCGCTGCTGCTTTAGGCTTTGCCAGAGCCTTGGAGAGACATCCAATGACGCCAAGCGCTCCTCCAAGTGGCACGCCTGGGCCAGCAACGCCCGCTGGGAGCCAACTAGATGTGCCGAGTTCTTGGGTGCCCCCGACCTGTTGCATGGGAAACTGGGGGGTGGGCCCAGCGATCTCTTCCCTGAGTGAGGGCTTTGATGCCTGCTCGGTGTGAAGACCACTCTGGTCAGTCAATCAAGTATTACAGTTGGCATAAATCAAGCATTAAACCAGTAATTACAATGGCTGCCGGACACTGTTGGAGAAGCATGCACATATTCCCTCCCCCCACTGCCCTCCACAGACTCACACACTCCAATTTCTATTTGGACCTCCTCCTGCTGACACATTCCTCCTCATCGATGTGTTAATATTACTAACCATGCAGCAGTCAAGTGACTTTCCCCTGAGACTCAAAGTCATTTCTGTCACCTCCTATTATGCACTGATTTAATTAGTTTAACCCTTTGGAAGGCAACCTTATTTTCAACTTTGTCACTTGCACGCCCCTGTCCATGATTTGCCCTCCAGACGACTGCCAGTGAATAGAACACTCTTTTATTGTTGTTTTTATTTTTTTCATAATACTCTTTTTTAGATCGCACACTTAGGGGTGGGTAGCAATCACTGGTTTAGTTTTGGAAGTCTTTTAATGGGGAGGGTGTGTTTAACTAGAATGTACATGCTGTGATCATGCTGTTTAAAGAGTGTCCATTACCAGAGAAGCCCTGGAGGACCTGGAAAAGAGAGTGGACAGGAAACTAGAGAAATGGGCACAAGAAGTAAACATGGACAAACGTTTCAGAGTGGCACTGGGACTCCGGAGCAATTAAGGGCCGATGGACATTGGAGTCTATGACAGTGACAACCAATGCTGGGCAAATCTCAGATGTTCTGTGCTACATTGGTCCATGTAAGTGAAGGTAGGAATAGACATATATTCATCCATCATCCATCCACCCATCCTTCCATCCATCTTCCATCCATCCATCCTTTCATCCTTTCTTTTTTTTTTTTTTTTAACTTGAAACAATAGAAATTTATTTTCTCACAGTCCTGGAGGGCCCAAGCCTGAAGTCAGTTTCACTGGGCTGAAGTAGAAGGTGTTGGCAGGGCTGTGGTCCCTTTGGATGCTCCAGGGGAGAATCCATCCTCGCTTCTTCAAGCTTCTCATGGCTGCTGACACTCTGGCTTGTGGCTGCATCCGTTCCGTCTTCAATCCATCCTTTCATCCTTTCATCCTTCCATCCTTTCATCCATCCATCCATCCATCCATCCATCCATCCATCCATCCATCCATCCATCCATCCTATCATCCATCCATCCATCCATCCATCCATCCATCCATCCATCCATCCATCCATTCATCTAACCACCCATTCAACAAACGTCTTTTGAGCATCTCCTGTATGCCAGATGCTGGTATAACAATGGACATAGAGAAACATATGTGCCCTGTGAGATAGATGCATCTATTCACATTAGGTATAACTACATATGATAGACTCCTCTATCACAAAATAGCAATCACTAGTACAAGATAAGGATTTATTTCTCATTCCTGGAAACAAATTTAGAAGAGTAGTAAATATGTTGGCTCCATAGGCATCCTTCTATGTTGATGTTCCACTATTCTTAGCATATCTCCTCCTGGTTTAAGATAGCTGCTTGAGCTCCAGCTATCACATCTTATTCTAAGAAAGACAAATGGGGAAAAATAAAGGCCACATCCTCTCTCTTTTAAGAGTATTGCCCAGGTGTGTAATCTGTGGCTTCCTCTTGTATCTCTTTGGCCAGAACTTAGTCTCATGGTTAGTCTCCTCTACCTACAAGGGAGTTTGCAGAATGTAGTCTTTTGGCTGGGCAACAGGAGCTCAGCCAGAGGAGAAGAAAGGATTC
This sequence comes from Myotis vivesi, assembly GCA_035771395.1. Classification (NCBI taxonomy): domain Eukaryota; kingdom Metazoa; phylum Chordata; class Mammalia; order Chiroptera; family Vespertilionidae; genus Myotis; species Myotis vivesi. The sequence continues at coordinate 4,887,506 of JAWPEG010000013.1, read as the reverse complement.
TATGAGCAGCCATGAGTGCCTACTATGGTAGGCATCCTTGCCTTCACTTTTTTTGAGGAGAGGGAATGGAGGCCTGGTGAACTTAAGCTTATTCTGCTTGTCGATTGTCAAGTGTATTCTGCTTCCCTGTGTGTTACTTAGTGACTTAAAACAACAAACATTTTATTACTAGAGGCCTGGTGGATGAATTCGTGCATGGGTGGGGTCCCTCGGGGTGGCCTGTAGGGATTGGGCCGAAACCCCCAGTCCAACGCCACCTGCAGCTCCTACCTGCCGCTCCTGCTCATCCCAGCCCCACTGTGCCTGCCGTGGGCTCGCGCCCAATCAGGCCCCATCAGAAGAGGCTCATGCTGCCACAGCAACGCTCGCCAGCCATGAGCCCTGTGTCTGGCACCTTCCCAAGGGGAGTGGCTGAAACTGGCTGTCTGACATCCCCCCAGGGGTCCCAGATTGTGAGAGGGCGCAGGCCAGGCTGAGGGGACCCCACTGGTGCATGATCAGGCCGGGGAGGGACTGTGGGAGGTCTCCAGGGCGTTTCCAGTCCATCTCGCTCAGTCCTGATCGGCCGGACAGCAGCAGCAAGCTAACCTACTGGTCAGAGCATCTGCCCCATGGTGGTCAGTGCACATCATAGTGAGCGGTTGAGCAGCCTTAGCATATCATTAGCATATTATGCTTTGATTGGTTGTTTGGTTGTTCTGCCATTTGGTCTATTTGCATATTACCCTTTTATTATATGGGATGCTCAAGATGTTGTGGGTCAGAAAGGTGGGTAGAATTCTACAGAGATGGCTCCTCTCTGTACCACAGTGACTATGGTCTCATCTGGGGAGGCTTGAAGGAAGAGATATGGATGGGATGACTTGACTGGGACCAGATGTCTGAGGCCTCATTTCTGGCATTAGTTGGATACCTCAGTTCTTTCCTATGTTGTGTCCATGATGACTTACCCCCTCGACTAGCAGCTTAGCTGGGATGGCTGGAGCAGGTGGGACTGGCCAGGCATCTGTCTTTCTCCACGGGACTTTCCCACGTGTGTAGCTTGGGCTTCCTCACAGCATGGCAGTCTTTGAGAGTTGAATTTGAATTTTTTTTCCCAACGATGCCTGGTTTCTTCCAGAAAAAATGTCCCATGCGACTAAGGCAGAAACTTCCTTCTAACTAGCTTGAAAGTCATACTTCTGCCACAGCTCACTAAGGCCAATTCAGATTTCAGGGATGGGTAGTTAAGCTCCACATGTCATTGAGAGGAGAAGCAAAAGGTTTGCATGCTTAATCTACTACAAAGTGGTTACGTAAGAAAACACAGCTAGGAAGGCAATTGGCCAAGCCTGAAGCATGGACGTTCCTTTGTTTTACGTGGGTCTAAGCAGCAGGACATGGTACTTTTCGTGATTCCATTAGACAAGTCACTTTTTTTTGAAGCATGAAAGACTGTAGCTGGTTCTAGAACAGCAGAAAGTCGTAGGGATTTGTGGTTTTGGGATCTCTGTTGAGCACATAGGCCCAGTACTCAATGGAGAGTGCCCTGGGCTTGGCACTCAGCGCTTTAGGTTGAGTCTTCTACTCACGGTAGCTGAAAGCGTTTTTTTTTTCTATCCTCTCCCCTACAGCCTTCTTCCTCCTGCCCCCTTCCCGCTGAACAACTGGGCTGCTGCCTCATTGTCTCTTTCATATTTGTGAAAACTCTCTCAGGTCTGGGAAATCAGATTGTCTCATTTAAATTTAATTTGAATTTCTGTTTGAAGAATCAACCTGAGGCATCAAAGGGAATCCAAAAAAAAAAAAAAGGCACTACAAAATAAATGATCAGATGACTTCTGAAAACATTGCACTGTTATAGCTGGAAATGTTGGATCAAAACGCCAATCTCTTTTATTGTTAAAATTAAAGAGAGACTTAAAAGAAGCTGCCGTGTAAGTCTGACACCGCATTTAACCAACAGACAAATTGTTATAACCTGGTAGGATTATAAGCATGGGTTCTCTCTCTTTAATTCATAACGACTCAGATTCCCCCAGTCACTAAGCTTCAACTTGGCTTTACCTGAGTTTTTTTCAAGTCATAAAAAAAAAAATACAGGTCACAGGTGCCTAATTGACAATATGGGGGTAATTAAATTGTCATTTTCTCTGCTCACAACGGAGTGAGTTTGGTGTTGAAATGTGGCCTTTGAGGAGCTAACTTCTCAAACAAAAACTTTACCTGAATTATTTGTGCATTTAATTTTTTGGCGACCCGGAGCCCCCTCCCCCTATTTTAACATAGCTAGAGGAGAATTAGTATTTAATGCAAGTCCCGGCAGGTGCCTGGGCACACACACAAGAGGAGAAGGCCATGCAGTCTGCCCTCCAGGGTGCAGAGACCCTTCCCGGCGGAAGGGAGAAGAGCACCTGGTGAATGAATAAGTGAGCACAGCTAGTCCCAGCCAGAATCTGATGGGTGATCAGAAACTTGAGTGATACCTTGACTTATTAAGAACCAAAATCCAAAACTAATGGTAGAGAAGTCATGGGTCCTGGGAACGAGGAGTTTCAACCAAAAGTCATGGTCCAGAGGGAAGATGACCCCTCCCTCTGGGGTGGGTGGGGTTGTTTTGCTTGTTCTCTGTTGGCCACATAGGACTGAGTTCAAAGAATCAATAATGAAGAATTAAAATCAAGAATTACTTTTTTTTCCCCAAAGAGAGTGGAAAGGGGGGGGTGGGGTTGAGAGAGTGAGAGAGAGAGAGAGAAACATTGATGTGAGAGAGAGAGAGACATGGATTGGTTGCCTCTGTGCCCCAACCAGGATGGGGATGGAGCCTGCAACTGAGGTGTGTGCCCTTGATCTAAATCAAACCCAAGACTCTTCAGTCCATGGGCTGACACTCTAACCACTGAGCAAAACTGCTAGGGCGAGAATAACTTTTTTTTTAAGAGAAGGAAATGACTGTAGAATTCTTTTTTTAAAAAAAAAATATTTTATTGATTTTTTTACAGAGAGGAAGGGAGAGGGATAGAGAGTTAGAAACATCGATGAGAGAGAAACATCGATCAGCTGCCTCCTGCACACCCCCTACTGGGGATGTGCCTGCAACCAAGGTACATGCCCTTGACTGGAATCAAACCTTGGACCCTTGAGTCCATAGTCTGACGCTCTGTCCACTGAGCCAAACCGGTTAGGGCTGTAGAATTCTAGGAGAGGAATAGCATTCCAGCTTGGAACTTGTGGAGTTGGTTACTTTATGTTTAGGAAAACCAGCTGTTGGACCTTTGGCCAACGCCCATCCTCCTCTCTCTCGCTAAGGAGTTGTAGGAGAGGGTTCTGACAAAGGCCATTGGATTTGTCCACTTATGTAAATTATAGCAGCATGAAAGCTGCCTTGGCAGCATGGCCTGGTTTTCAGAAGGACGGGAGAGAGGTAAGAGGTCAAAGGGAACGAATCCCAGAGGAGAGTAAGCCCCTCCAACCAAACAGCACGTCACCCCCAAGAGGAGGCATCTCTGGAGGGAAGCAAGATCTAATAGAATGCCGAAACCTTTTTGGCTCAGTGGATAGAGCATCGGCCTGTGGACTGAAAGGTCCCGAGTTCGATTCCGGTCAAGGGCATGTACCTGGGTTGCTGGCACATCTCCAGTAGGAGGTTTGCAGGAGGCAGCTGATCGATGTTTCTCTCTGATCGATGTTTCTGACTCACTATCTCTCTCCCTTCCTCTCTGTGAAAAATCAATAAAATATATTTTTAAAAAAAGATCTTATAGGTATTCAGGTTCACATTCATTCCTGTCCTGATCTGTGCTAAACCCTCTCTGCCTCATGCCCTCACCCTCACTAGGTACCCTGTCCATGGTGCTGTTTTGGGGACTGTGGGGAAAGGTGGCCTTTCCATTCTTGGGGCAAAGAAGAGGGAGTCTCTGAGGACAGCAAGCACAGGAGGGGAGATACTGGTGCTTACATAGGCAGCAGCAGCTAAGCACACTGCAGTGTGCACCATTGCAGAGACCTGAGGGAACATCCATTCCACAAGCCCCTAGTAAGAGGGGACTGGACCCCTCAGACGTGTGTCTACATGTTGGCATATGTCTGAAAGAGCCATCCCTGCATGTGAAATGGATGTGATCTAGTCAGGGTTCATACCCTCTGATCGCCTGTGTATGCATCTTGTTTTATTACTAGTGGCCCGGTGCACAGAATTCATGCACTTGGGGGGGAGGGTGGTTCCCCAGCCTGGCCTGTGCCCTGTCACAGTGCAGGAGCCCCACCATCCATTGCCCCAAAGAAGTAGGCCCCGCCCACCCATCTGGGGCTCCTTGATGGATTGCCCCAAAGAGGTAGGCGGAGGCCTGTGGACCCCTGGCGCAGGCACACGGAGGCCTCTGCTGGGGCCCCACCCTCATCCCTGAGGCTGCAAGTCCCTGCCCACGTGCGCCTGCTGCCCACGCAGCCTCTAGCTGATCGGTTGTTACACCTGAGGGCATCCAGACCATTTGCATATTACCCTTTTATTAGTATAGATTATTATTATTTTTAAAGTATACTTTTATTTATTTCAGAGAGGAAGGAGATGGGGAGAGAGAGAGATAGAAACATTAATGATGAGGGATAATCATTGATCGGCTGCCTTCTGCATGCCCACTACTGGGGATCGAGCCCGCAATCCGGGCATGTGCCCTTGACCAGAATCGAACCTGGGTCCCTTCAGTCTGCAGGCCAATGCACTAGCCACTGAGCAACACCAGCTAGGGCGCCTGTGTATACATTTTAGAGAAGGCAGCAGTGCCCATGTGGATGCCAGAGTGGTTCCAATCAGCTTTGCTCGGGGAGCAAAGAGCTCTGGGTGCCTCCCTGGCAGCTTTCACTCTGTATCAGAAACCCCCTCTTGCACTCCTCCCAGCACTGGTCTGGTCCCTGCAGGAAACCGCAAAGGATCTGTCTCCTCTGCTTTTTAATAAATTCAGTAATAGAGTTTCTACCGTTCCTCTTGGGAGATCTTTTTTATTTCTGTGCTGTGAACTCACTGTATGGATTTTGGAAGTTGTTTGTTTTAATTGATCAGACAAGCAGCAGAGAATTGTCTGCCAGGCCCGACTCATTAGAATCTGAGATTGTTCCAAAGCTAGAAAAATTTCCCACAGCAAGAGGCGCTGGAGGAAGCGGGGGCGAGGGTGGGAGAACCCCAGCTCCCTGCCTAGCCACAGTCTCATTTATCTCCGACACGTATTCCCACCCGGTTTCAACAACACCATGCAAACCATGTTTCCTTCTTCCTGAAGACCGAGAGTAATGGCGTCTTTCTGTAACAGAAAGGCAAGGATTGTGGTTTATCAGAATGTATTGATTTTGATAGGATCGGTCAACATGGCTGTCAACCCTCGCCCCTGCCTCCATCCCCTTGGCCTCTGCCTCAGATAAAATCCTCATCTGACCTCCAGCTTCTAACCTTCCACATGCTGCTGCCATAGCTCTTTCCCTAAAACACACATCGTCATAGCTTGCCATTTCCTTGCTCTAAGTGTCACAGGGAACATCTACTGCCTCCCTCCCCTCCGCCCTCACCCCGAATCTGGCTTTACCTGCTCATGACCCTAAGCCCCTTCCAAGTTAGCCATGTGCGGACTTTCAGGAATGGATGGGTCATGCTTAAGGTAGGCCTTGGCTCTTTCATTCTTCCATACTTTTCGCAGCCCATCCCTTAGCCTGCCCTGCCTTCTACCACTATTCGACCATCAATTCCTGGATAAAAATCGTGAATAATTATTTTCTGTGAGCTGTATACTGGAGTACACGTTTTAAAGGTCATGCCGCCATATTGCATGGTCAGTAAATGGGGCATCAAAAAGATCCTGCCCTCCAAGGCTTGCATTGTGCAAGAGGAAAAGCAACAAGTACTGTTCTCATCAGCGCAGGATCATTTTTATGATGGAGATTTGAGGAAAACAAGCAGTGACATAGTGCCCAGCCCTGAGCATGCAAAAAATGAGAGGACAGACCAAAGGGAATAAACAAAGCAATAATACTTATCTCTCTGAGGTTACGGTTCCACCAAATGTCAATAAATCACATAATTTAATATAATAAAGGATAAGTTTATCATTATTTGCCCTATATAGTATAATAATTACTTAAATATAATTTTAAGCGTGGCAAGCTTGGCTCAGTGGTTGAGCGTTGATCTATGAACCCGGAGGTCACAGTTCGATTCTATGTCAGGGCACATGTCTGGGTTGTGGGCTCGATCCCCAGTAGAGGGTGTGCAGGAGGCAGCTGATCCATGATGCTCTCTCATCATTGATGTTTCTATCTTTCTCTCCCTCTCCCTTCCTCTCTGAAATTGATAAAAATAGATTACAAGAAAATGAAAAATAATAATTTTAATTCAAAAGATAACTATAGTGGATTGGGTTGATGTATTCAGGTCTGTGGTCTTCACATGCCAGATAGCAAACTAATGTGCAAACATATTATAAGATATTTTGTAAACTATTAAGACATTGAATGTTGTAGAAAAATATACTCTAAGTCATGGGATATTATCCCAACAGAGAAGCTTGATAATGACATCTTCGAGCAACCAAGCATTGGAATATTGAGCTACTTACTAGCAGGGATAAGCAGGTTAGCCATGTAGAATACATAAGCAAGAAACAATATTGAAATGCAGGGGGCACAGTGAGGATTCTGAAGATCAGGGAGAAGGCGACAAGGTGGGGGGTGGGAGGGGGCCGGGAGGGAGAGAAGGGGAGGTGTGGAGTTGAGTGCATTTGAACAATGGAAATGGGAAGGAGAAGAGGTTAGGAAGGAAGAAAGAAGACTGCAAAGACAGGGCAGAGTGAGGAAAAAGAAGAAATGAGAATCCCTCATTTGAGCTTGTATGAAGGTCAGCTCCTTGTCAAGTCTCAGTTGGACCTTTGTGACTATTCAGTAAATCTATTGGACCTTTTGCTAATAATACATACTTCACCTAGAGAGAATTCCCTTCTAGTCAATTGGGTGAACTTGAACCCAGACTGTACTTATTAGCTCTCACCATATACATTTTCGTGGACATAAGCCAAACCATGTTCTAGAGCAAAAATAAATGAACTCTGCCCACAACTGAAAATGGTCCTAGAAATAATTCAGGATCATGTAAGTCTAGGCAGTTAACAGCATTTTTTTTGCACCTGGCACAAGTTGGAGATGTTTAAAAAAGATACGAACTCCATCAGGTTTGATCAGAACCGGTGTAAATGAAAGTAAGAAAATGTTTAATTATAATTAGTAGAGATGATTAAAAACACCGAGAATGATGAAACGCATGACAAATGCATTGCACTTGGGATGGATTTTTCAGAGGTAAAAGTATTTTTAAGGACAAAGAACCCATCTTAGAATGTGTAGAAGTTAGTAACCAACAAGGCAAATGGAAAAATAATTCATTGGATAGATTATAAAGAAAAACAACAAAAATCTCTAGTGTGGCTAGACCAGGGGTGGGCAAACTTTTTGACTCGAGGGCCACAATGGGTTCTTAAACTGGACCGGAGGCCGGAACAAAAGCATGGATGGAGTGTTTGTGTGAACTAATATAAATTCAAAGTAAACATCATTACATAAAAGGGTACGGTCTTTTTTTTTTTTTTTAGTTTTATTCATTTCAAACGGCCCGGATCCGGCCCGCGGGCCGTAGTTTGCCCACGGCTGGGCTAGAGGCTCCACTTCACATTGGTGTCTATTAGCTTAATCTTTTTAAAAATTTATATATTTTTATTGTTTTCAGAGAGGAAGGAAGAGAGAGATAGAAACATCAATGGTGAGAGAGAATCACTGATCAGTTGCCTCCTGCACCCACCATGGTGGGGATCGGGCCTGTGTGTGTCCCAACTGGGATTTGAACTGTGGCCTCCTGGTTCATAGGTCAACGCTCAACCATTGAGCCATGCCGGCCGGCCCGGCTTTTAGCTTAATCTTTACAGGAGTACAGGTTGAGAGTTGGTTAACCCTCCAATGGCTAAACCTGGTAAATGTTGCTGCTAATGCTTATACTGCAAAACAAAGGTTCAAGACCCTTTCCCGTTGTGTGTGGTACCCACAGGAGGGGCAAGTAGGTGAATCTGGGTGTAACTGACATGCATATGACCTAAGTCATTGGGAATGTCCATTGCTGGTGGTACCTTCTTCCCTGCGACTCACCTCTCTGTATACCATCCTCTATTCTACCTCCTTATTCGTAAACATATGATGGACCTGAAATAAAAATGTGCTGAGTGGATGACTCGCTCACATCCATTTTGAAGAAATAGAAACAACATGTCTATTTTGGGCCCGCGTCACCAATTCCTCCTCCATGGGAACCCTTTCAGAATTCATTTTGTTGGAGACTTGTTCCAGATTGGGGAAATGCACACTGTAGGACCCTGACGTTTGCACTTGCTGAGGCTTTCAAGCCTAGAGGTTTCCATCTTTTTTTTTTCTTTGAACGAGTTCCTTTTGATGTCAGCGCTAGACTACGCACTGGCTTTGAAAGGGGAGAAATAATCTAATGCTTTATTACTTAAAACACGAACGCTTCTGGACGTAGTTGGGAGGGAGTCCTCAACATACTTGGCTACAGAATAGAAGACAGCTGTGGAGGTTGGGGACGCATTCTTGGAAATGGAAACAGTTAGCAGAAGTCTTGATGGGGAGCAACGCTCTCTGTGCGCCCGCTCGTGAGCGTGCAGCGCAGTGTGCCGTGCGGTGGGCGATTTGCGCGAACAGGAGTGGCTAATACGATGTATTATTATTATTTTTTTAAATATATTTTATTGATTTTTTTACAGAGAGGAAGGGAGAGGGATAGAGAGTTAGAAACATCAATGGGAGAGAAACATCAGCTGCTTCCTGCACACTCTCTACTGGGGATGTGCCCGCAACCAAGGTACATGTCCTTGACCAGAATCGAACCTGGGACCCTTCAGTCCTCAGGCTGATGCTCTATCCACTGAGCCAAACTGGTCAGGGCTAATACGATGTATTAAATGTCAGCCCGGCATCACCGGGTATGCATATCTCTCCCGCGGTACTGCCTGTTTATGCTTATTCAGCCCTTTGAATAATTTAACACGTTTCATACTCCAAATGACTTGCAGCAATTTGATGGGGGCTCCTGGCAGTTTACTTGAAGTGCTCAGTGTTAGGTCAACAGAGGGTCCACGCTTCTGCTACATAGAAGTACTCTGCCTACTTAGGAAAGCATAATGAGTTTTCTCCGTGGATCTTCTGGAAGGTGGGGGCCGAGTGGGAGAGGGGGTTGGGGAAGGGGGTGGCAGCCAGGAGGAGGTAGACACGCATGCATTCATCCGTTTGCCAATCTGGAAAAAATGCCAGCCACCCAAGAGTTAAACATTTAATGGGGCAGGAAGCTGGCCTTCAGGAGGAGGAAAAGTTGAAGGGCATGAGTGTGCTGTGCAAACGGGTGTGTATGATAAATGGCCCTCATTTAGTCGCTACTGACAGCGGCTGAGCCCTCCTTCCCATTTAATCCCGATGTCAAACTGGCCTTCCTCCATGGACGCTGGCCACACCCGCGTGGTGTCAGAGCTGCCCGGGGGAGAGTAATCTGTACCAGGGAAATAGGGAACCACCGTCCCATAGGGGGCCTCTCCCTGGCTTCCCGCCTTCCTCAGTTTACGTGGAAGCGGTGGCGAGGACACAGAGCCCTTGCAAGGCTTGATTTTTATTTCTCCTGCTCTCTCCGGATCCACCATTTCCATGCGCGTAAGGAATTAAACTGAGCTCCCAGCTGAGGTGGGCGGGTGTCTTGAATGTTCTAAGAATGTGGTTGTAGGGAGTATCTTGCCCTCCACCCTTCTCTCCCTCTTCTGTGACATCAGGATGGGAAGGGCGTAGGCTTGTGTGAGAGGTGAGTTTTTCCAATTAAGACTTGAACCTTACCTTGGATGGTGCACCGCCTTGAGGGATGCCCGGAGTATTCTAATGACTCCAGCCAAATGTGCAGCCAAAGGATGATGCAAGAGGCGACAGGCTCAAATCTTTGCTCTGTGACAGGGGCTGTGATTGGCAGTACCCTCTGGCTTTGAACACCCCCCTCCCCCGACCCTCTGGATATGCTGAAAAATCCTCTTGGGGATTTGAAGAGTCTTATGTATTCCCGAGACACCGGAATAAAGTGTTTTTTTGCTTATCATCCGTTTCCACCCCCTTGGAGATAGTCTGAGCCTGTGCTGTAACCTTAGGTCAAAACGATTCAGGGTGGTGGAAACTCATGATAAACACATGCTATGGAAGGTTAGAACGCCACCAGTTTAAGAACATCGGATTAACCTTTTTATTTAAATTAAAAGGAAAAAAACCCACACAACTCTACAAAGTGTGAGGAGAACCAAATGTGTGTGCATAGGTGTGTATGTCTGATCCCTGCATGCATTCATTCATCGCACTCAAGCACAGAAGCAGAAATGTTTGCACGTCAAAACACATAGACATCGATTTAAATGGTTTTGTTTAAGAACTTAATGGTATTTTGAATAATAGACGACAATGATATGTGTTTATATATATGTGTGTGTGTGTGTGTGTGTGTGTGTGTGTATATATATATACATAAATATACTATCACTTATTATTAGAAAGAAATATTCCATCCTCTATTAGATAGTCTATGCTTTCTTTCTAGAAAGAAAGTGAAAAAATCAGATTTTATTAGATAAAGTCCCTGGAGAGTTCCATTCCCGTGGAGCAATGCTCTTGATTAGCCATCGCTGCATCTATCTATTTATATTATCAAAATATAAAAACACTTCTTTACAACACAGTTTTGTGACTTAGAACAGTATGCATTTACATATTCTCTCTCTCTCTCTTTTTTTTCTTAACCAGAGAGGTACATTGGATATATAACATTTGTTCATTCTATTCTTTTTATTCAGAATGGCAGCCACATTTTTTTTTTTGAGAGCATTTTAAAATAATTTTTATTTTTATTTTTTTTTCATTATAGCACTTTTTTTTATTGCTTAAATTATTACAAAGAGTATTACATATGTCTCCTTTTTTTTTCCCCGCCCTTGACAATCCCCTGGCCTCCCCTACTCCCCAGTGTCTTATGTCCATTGGTTATGCTTATATGCATGCATACAAGTCCTTTGGTTGATCTCTTACCGCCCCCTCCAACCCCCTCACCCTCCCCGGCCTTCCTGCTGTAGTTTAACAGTCTGAGGCAACTCTGCCTCTGTATCTATTATTGTTCGAGAGTTTATAGTGGTCTCTATTATCCATGAATGAGTGAGATCATGTGGCATTTTTCCTTCATTGACTGGCTTGTTTCACTTAGCATAATGCTCTCCAGTTCCATCCATGCTGTTGCAAATGGTAAGAGTTCCTTCTTTTTTACAGCAGCATAGTATTCCATCGTGTAGATGTACCAAAGTTTTCTAATCCATTCATCTACTGATGGGCACTTAGGCTGTTTCCAGATCTTAGCTATGGTGAATTGTGCTGCTATGAACATAGGGGTGCATATATCCTTTCT
>JAWPEG010000013.1:4848448-4874187 GCA_035771395.1 Myotis vivesi | reverse complement strand
CCCCCCCCCCCCTCCTTTCCATTCTCTCTGGAAATCGTTGGAAAAAATAGATACTTGGGTGAGGACTAAAAAAAAATTGCACAGCTAAGATCGGTTTGGCTCAGTGGATAGAGCATCGGTCTGCGGACTGAAAGGTCCCAGGTTTGATTCCGGTCAAGAGCATGTACCTGGGTTGCGGACACATCCCCAGTGGGAGGTGTATAGGAGGCAGCTGGTCGATGTTTCTGACTCTCTATCTCTCTCTCTTTCTTTCTGTAAAAAATCAATAAAAATATATTTAAAAAAAAATTGCACAATGTGTTCAGGTATTGAAAGACTATTTTTCCATCATATCCCAGCACCTATCTTCTTAAAGCATTTCACAAAATGGTGATTAAAAGTGGCCCAAAGGTCTCAGGTTTGTATTATATTTCCCCCAGAGCATTAAGATGCATGGGCCCCCTTACATAGGCAATTTCTCATTTTCTATTTTGAAGCCGGAATTAATTTTTCCCTTTAAAGTTATGTGTCCTAGGGAGGAAAACATATCTTTTTTTTGTAGAGTGGAAAATTTTTAATGTATTTCCTCCCAGGGCCAAAATTAAGTGGAATAGATTGAGTAATTTTTTTTCAAACCCAATTCAGAAATTGTCCTGAAATGAACCATTCTTAAGACCTGATGGACGCCCCCCCTCCACCTCCCCTATTTTGAATAATTCCAAAGTTAACAGGAATAGGAATATTCAATTCAAAATAAAAAACTGAGAATAATCTAAAGCATTTTTCTCCCACTGTGGGTAAATCATGTTATTCTTCTCCTTAATAGTTATTACAAACTAGAGTGTTCTTCTCCTGTGGCTGGAACTTCCATCCACTCTGATAGAAACTTCTTCCTCTCACAGGGACCTTTAAAAACATCAAAAGAACATTTCTAAAATGCCCTATTTCTTTCTTTTTTTAGGAAGTGAGGGGGGGAGACAGGGGGCTTTTCTTTATATTTAACCCCTTCATAGACCCTCAATATAGTTTCTTCTGATGAAATTTGTACTAGAGCTATTTGGACCATGGCCAGCGTAGAACTGTGAGGCATTTGCTGTGTGACTTTGGACAAGCTGCACGCCCTCTCCAGGCTTCCATTTCTTCATTGGAAGGGGAGGGATTGATTCAGACAACCTAAACTTTCTCAGCTCTATGGTTTATAATGCTGTTGTTCCCTCTAAAGATAGATAATGAAAAATAGGACCGAGTTATGGGAATGAGACTGGCATTGAAGTCAGGAGGCACACACTTTCCTGGGGTGTAGGCAAATGGTCGTGAACTTCCGAGAATTCCCTAAATACCCTCCATGTATCTTTCTATTTGCACCACAGTGGGCTTCATCTATGTCTCTCCTCCTGCCCCATCCACCGAACCTTCTGTAAGATCGCGTTCCACCAGCAAAAAATAAAAGATCCCATGCCCTGACCGGTTTGGCTCAGTGGATAGAGCGTCGGCCTGCGGACTGAAGGGTCCCAGGTTTGATTCTGGTAAAGGGCATGTACCTTGGTTGTGGGCACATCCTCAGTAGGGGGTGTGCAGGAGGCAGCTGAGTGATGTTTCTCATCGATGTTTCTAACTCTCTATCCCTCTCCTTTCCTCTCTGTAAAAAAAATCAATAAAATATATATTTTTAAAAAAGATCCCATTAGTCAACATCCATCATTATTCCAACTATTAATCAACAAATCTTCATACATATTGGAAGACAGCATTTCGTAAACATAAAAAATATTCTGTTGCCCCACCCAGCGTGTGCTGGGTGAATAGAGACATTTAAGTGATCTCTAAAACCGTTGCTGTTTTAAGGCCAGCAACAACAAATTGGAAGGCTATTTATTGGTTTAGAAATCCCAAATAAATGAAACCCCCTCTTTCTTCATTATATAACTCTGCTAAATGTGAGCAGGCACCCACCACTGGCAGGCCGCGGCAGTGTATACACAAACCTCAAGCAAACATTGGCAAATACCTCCACCACTAAAAATATAAAATCCTAGTCACATCATGTATGCTTCATTAACTAAACCCCAACCACTAGCTCTACTGGGTCCCCACTTACAGCGAGAAGAAATATTACCGCATACAAGTGAACATTCTTCATAGCAAGGGGGCCTATGAGATAGCTGTAATTCATTAAACACTTCCCGATGATCTGATAATACAGACCCTCCTCTTCACCCTACATATCCCAGCAACCCTAGAGCACTTGGCATTTTTTGTGAACATGGTGTGTATCTTCAAGGTTAACCACAGATGCAAACCCTAAGGAGGTTTCAGAGCCTTCGCAAAGCCCACGCCATGGCTTGCATCACCGCACACAGAGTAGACTTTCTCTTGTTGGCCTTCCTCACTTGTAGGATGAAACGCCAACACCCTATGGGTCACGTTCATGGATTGTGCCATCAAATAAAGGCGCAGGAAGGCTCTCAGATTCTGTGGGATCTCAATGCATTTTTGTGTCGGGAGAGTTCTGCACTGAGCAAGGGCGAAGGAAAAGCAATCGTAGCACTGAAAGATAAGGCTGAATTCATAACAGGCTGGTTCAAATAGTGGGCCCTTGAACCAGATGATTTGAAATCCAGTTATACCACTTATTATTATCTAATAACTTTGGGCAGGCTGGCTTGGTGGAGACCCAGTTTCCTCAGGTATAAAAAGGAAAAAATACCAGTACTTACCTAACGATGACTGTGAGGATTATATAGGTAACATGTATAATGTATTTAGAAGACTTCCCAGTATGAAGTAAGTAAGCGCTAAGTGAGGCTCATTATTATTTACTGTTTCAGCAAACACTGAAAGCACCGCTGTAATTGAGTGGGTTTTGCGGAGTTTTTTCGTTTGTTTTTCTTTTAAGTAAAAAAGGTCATCAAAGGATTTGAGAACTAAGCAAAAAGTAGTGATCACTAGAAAAGAAGAAATTAAAGTTGATATAATTGATAAATTCCAGGGCTGACTCTGAAACATTTCTAATCCTGATTCTGGGCACACGATAAGAGACACACTTCTGCCAGATTTAATCTAGAATAAAAGCCACAATGCACAATATTAGCATTTTGCAAGGGAGTGCAACTACAACTATGCAGTTTAGGAAAATCAAGAATCCCATACACAGTTTTATAAAATGGATAATTATTCAAAGAAATGTACAGGTTCAGTGTGATCCCTATCAAACATTCAATGGCATCTTTCACAGGCCTAGACCAAATCATTCTAAAATTTGTATGGAAATCAGTATGGATATTCCTTAAAAAAAAAAAAAAAGGTAAAAAAATAGAGCTACCATATGCCCCAGCAAATCCACTTCTGAGCATTTATTGATGGATGAATGGATAAAGGAAATGTGGTATCTGGATGGATGGATAGACAGATAGATAGGTAGATAGATAGATAGATAGATAGATATAGGTATTGATATGATAGAATACATCTCAACTATAAAAAAAGAGAAGAAAATCTTGGCATTTGCAACAACATGAAGGGAACTTGAGGGTGTGATACTAAACGAAATCAGCCAGATAGAGAAAAACAAATACCTTATGATTTTACTCATAGGTGTAATCTAAAAATAAGACACAAAACAAACAAGCAAAATGAAACGAAAGCAAGCTCAGAGAGAGAGGGAACAGATTGGTGGTCACCAGAGGAGATGAGGGCTGGGGAGCGGGAATAGTGGGTGCAGGGGATC
Source organism: Myotis vivesi (assembly GCA_035771395.1). Lineage (NCBI taxonomy): Eukaryota > Metazoa > Chordata > Mammalia > Chiroptera > Vespertilionidae > Myotis > Myotis vivesi. The sequence goes on along the minus strand of JAWPEG010000013.1, from coordinate 4,870,481 downwards.
CACTCTGTGTGGATGGATGACAGCTAGACTTTGGGTGGTGTTCAGTTCGTAGTACATACAGATGTTGATTTATAATATTGTTCACCTGAAACCTATATAATGTGATATATTCCAATTTAACCCACATTTAAAAAAGGACGATTGTTAAGGAAAATAAAAGTGACTAAAAATTGATTCCAGAAACAAAAAGTGAATAAACTAGTTCAGGTCACATTTATTTACCACCAAAGAATAAGGCCCTCACTCCAGATGGTGTATTAGGTAAATTTTAGAAAACCTTTAAGGATCAAAGAGTTCCTATCCCATTTTAAAATATTTGGGGGGCAAAAATGGACAACATCTGATCAAATCGATTTTGTTCGATTAGCATCATGTTATAGCGACAAGGCAGTATCCTCCTGACTCCTCTGGAAAAATCCCAAACCCATCATCGTAAAAGAATTAATAATGAGCCCTAACCTGTTTGGCTCAGTGGATAGGGCGTCGGCCTGTGGACTCAGGGGTCCCAGGTTCGATTCCGGTCAAGGGCATGTACATTGGTTGCGGGCACATCCCCAGTAGGGAGTGTGCAGGAGGCAGCTGATCGATGTTTCTCTCTCATCGATGTTTCTGACTCTCTATCCCTCTCCCTTCCTCTCTGTAAAAAATCAATAAAATATATTTTTTTAAAAAGAATTAATGATAACTCCAATAGCTACATTTAATGATCAACTACTAGGTTTCGTGCACGTTCCATGCCCAAACTCCCACATACCTGCTTGCTTGTGAAGAAAGGAGAAAAAAATATGGTTCGGAGACTTTGAGTAAGGTGTCCGATGCCACACGGCCAGCAAATGGCAGCCCTGAGCTTGGAGCCCACATGTGTTATGATTCTCTGCTCCATCTCATTTTATCTTGGAGGGATGAGCGCACTGGACAAAAAAAAACCACACACACAAAAAACAAAAACAAAAACGGCAGCCAGCTCCAGATATGACGACCATCAATATTGTTCCAGCCTTTCACATGTCACTGGATAATTTGGAAACCGGGACCAAGAGGACGGCAAAGGAACCGCCAGTGTCCGCCATGACCCACCTTGCCTGCGCGGCGTTGTCCCTTCTCCGTATCCTTATCACGAGGTCGCACCGTCCTCCCATATTTCCTTGGCTTCCTGTACCTGTCAGCCATTCTCCGCATCCAAGGGGCCCCCTTGCATTGACTCACTTATTTCAACATGACTGCTGGGTCTCTAAAGAAGATCTATTCGACACGAATGAGATTTTTTCCTCCCCGGCTCTCTCTCCCACATTGAGTTATGTCTCACATTTATGCCTCCCTCTGCTGCCGTATATCATATCTCCCCAAATTCTCATTTGTTTTGGTTTGCGTGAGTGTGTGTGTTTTTAAGACATCTCCACCTGGAGTGTCCAGTCTCGTAGGCTTGTCATCTTGTTTGTATTGCACATGTCTCCAAGCTCTGAGGGATGTCACCTGTCAAAAGTTCCACCCGTTGGCTCCTGGGACCCCCAACAGCTTGTGTGATCAACGAGGTTGGCATCCGGACGGTCCTAAACACTTCCTAACCTTCCCTCTTCTGAAGCTGAAATAATGGGTGGGGATCGGTGAGAAGCAGATGTTTTTTTTGCATGTTCGTTGGTAGCCGCTTAAACTGGTTTGTCCGGGTTATCTACTCACGTGGGAATTATCCTCCAGGAAAGCAAATCTCATGTTGGTAAGGTGAGCAGCACAAAGTACACTATCTGATGGGCATCCTTCCAGTCCCCAGTTCTTGATGGCTTCCTTTTGAAAATCTGGCCACCAAGTAGTGGGTTTCAGTCTTAAAAGCTTCAACTCAGGGACTTTGCCTTTTGTTTATTTTTGTGCTGTGTGTCACCTATGTGGAGATGTAGAGCGTTAATGAAAAGCTACAGCATTTACACAGATCACGCGTTTGCCATTTGATGCCAGCGTTGAAAGTCTCTTGCGAGACGGGTACCTCCTACCTCATGCTCAGTGCCTTGAGGGCAGGAGCCTCACGGATCCATATATTCATATTCATATTCATATTCATATTCATAGTCATATTCATTCCATTGCACTTAGTCCGATGCCTGCTGCTTATTAGAGCAAAGATACTTATGGGCTGAACGAGTGTATGCAGGCTCCCTTCCGTAAACTGAATAATATTCTTGACATACTGTCCGCCGGATATGTACATTTCCTGCAATGGAGACAGACTCCTGTGTACCTGGCCCCTTTCCCCTCATGGAATTGCATAGGTTGACCCAGATCTTGGCTCATCTTGTCACCAGGAAACAGATCAGCTGGTTGGCATGCACAGGCACTGTAGTTACAGATGCCCCTCCTTCTTCAAACCCAGCCCCTCCTCCCGGGCAATGAATCCTCAGAGCTCAGGTCTGGACTGAGAGCCTTGGAAGGTGGTCTATGGAAAGAGGCTGCAGAGAGGGCAGCTGGGCATCTTTTGGGCATAGATCAATGGACGGTGAGGTCTCCATCTCCGTGAAGGTAGATTCAAGAAGCTGTGATGGCCCCGCCTGGTGTAGCTCAGCAGTTGAGCATTGACCCAGGAACCAAGAGATCACTGGTTCAACTCCTGGTCAGGGCACATGCCTGGGTTGCAGCCTCAATCCCAAGTAGGGGGCATGCAGAAGGCAGCCGATCAATGATTCTCTCTCATTATTATTATTTTTAAAAAATATATTTTTGTTGATTTCAGAGAGGAAGGGAGAGGGAGAGAGAGATAGAAACATCAATGATGAGAGAGAATCATTGATCGGCTGCCTCCTGCATGCCCCCCACTGGGGATCGAGCCCACAACCCGGGCATGTGCCCTGACCGGGAATGAACCTGGGACCGTTCAGCCTACAGGCCGATGCTCTATCCATTGAACCAAACTGGCCAGGGCTCCTCTCGCATTATTGATGTTTCTATCTTTCTCCCTCTCCCTTCCTTTCTGAAATCAATAAAAATATATATATATTTTTAAAAAGAAGAAGCCGTGATGATTCCTAGAAGCAAGTCCAGGAGACTGGGGAATGGGCAGAAGAAGGTTCACAATGAAGGTTTACATCAGAGGACCAGCGGCTGAGCAAGCTGCTCGAGAGGCCACGCTGGAGATGATCCCAGAAATGATGAGCAACAGAAAGAAGGACGGGGATGACGCTGCAAGAGCCAGCATGGAGGCGTGGAGCTGGGGAGGTCACCCAGAGAGACGGGTGCTGATGCTGGCCCTCCAAGAAGCCCTGGGTGCAGGGCTTTGGGTTTCTAAACCTGGGGGGCAAGAGACGAAGGAAACAAACCCAGCACAGGACCTCTCCTTCCCATCACACGTGCAGAACTGCCACTCACACGGTGAGCCATTTCTGCTTCTGTAGATGTGGACGCTGGAGTTGATTGTTGGGGAGACTTTCTCTTCTGCAGAAGCCCAGCTAACTGAGCTATCGTGTTATACACAAGCAAAGCCCAGTTCCTTTCCTGAGATGAAGACATGGCTCAGAAGGCTTCACAAATAGGCTTCCGAGTGAAAAAGGGGAGATTTTCTGTGGAAGAGGCGGGGTCACCAGAGGCCAACCAGCCCGCCTTTGGGAAAGGGTGGAAGGGCGCCCAGGCGCTGGGCGGACATTGTTTGCCGCTCTCCTCCTCTGCGCTGGGGACCCTTTTGGGTCAAGGGTGGGTAGAGAAGCTTGCAGCTGTTTTCCCGAAAGACAAGAGACTGTTTTAAAGGAGGTACTCCAGGCCCCATAATAATACGGCACAGGGTGGATGAGAGGGCCGGTCCCCCTGCCGTGTCCTCAAACCTGGCATGGGTCTGCCAGCTGGAGGGCTATGGGCTGTCCAAGTGTCTCATCCTCAGCATAAACATTGGGCTGGGTGCTCCTGGTGGCACCATTAGTGGCATTAGGGGGAAGCTCTTTGCAGTAGCCATGTGGGTGATGGATTGTGACATAGGAGTGCCCAGGCAAGAAAAACAACAGTGTAGTGTAGACCTGGTGAGCGCCAGTGTAGTGTAGACCTGGTGAGCGCAGCTGACCAGCCCATGAGGAGCCCTTTCGGGGTCTCCCAGAACCTGTGAGAGCGGCTAGAAGAGGACATCATGATAACAGTGCAGTGACACTCACCATGGGATTACATTGAGTGATGCATGCAAAGAGCTTAGCAACGTGCTTCCTAAAGGCGACATCTTACTAATAGGCTTGTGTTTCTAAGGGAATTTAAAGTGATGTCAGTAGCCCTCGCCCATTTGGCTCAGTGGATAGAGCGTCAGCCTTTGGAGCAAAGGGTCCTGGGTTCGATTCCAGTCAAGGGCATGTACCTCGGTTGCAGGCTCCTCCCCGGCTCAGGCTCTGGTAGGGGCTCATGCAAGAGGCAACCAATTGATGTGTTTCTCTCACATCGGTGTTTCTCTCTGTCTTTCCCTCTTTCTTCCTCTTTCAAAAAAAAAGTAAATAAAATAATAATCCTATATAATAAAAGGCTAATATGCAAATGGTTGTGATGCCCTCATGCTGTTACAACTGATCAGCAGGAGGCAACAGGCATGGGTGGGCGAGGCTGCATGTGCAGCGAGGCTGGGGGGATGTGAGGCTGTTATTGTTTATTTATTATTAAATTTACATATTATTCTCATACATATTTTACTAAATTTCTGTCATCTCTGACACTTCTATTATAGAGAAAGGGCAAACAGCAATATTAAAATATTTCCTCTAATCAATTCCCTTTTAATGTGCACAAATTTCGTGCACCGGGCCACCAGTAATAAAATAAATAAAATGACGTCAGCAGAAGTAGGAACTGCTGGCAAGTTAAAAGCAATGGTGCCACTGAGCACGTTGGCTGAATGAGGTGCCGTCGTCAACATGGCGACTGGAAACCATTTGCCTGTATTGAACAGCTACTGAGAAACAAGTTTCTGATTTACCACCAAAATGATATGTAACTAGAAGCTCTAACATTCGAGGTAAAAAGCTCAGATCTTTGGGAATCCACCGTAGGTGACCGAGCCTTCTTCCTGCCTCATTTCTTCCTCCTGCTCTCAACAGCTCACTTACCCCGGCATCACCACCATCCCCAGGACTACCTCAAGGTGTTTTGGTTAGTGTCCCCAAGTCATCTTTCTTCTGGCTTGATTTCAAGGTCACAGAATGCCTCCGATTCCAATTTTATGGGTCCTCGGTTCCCAAAATAACCTTTGTAGCTTTGTAGGTAAGAGAATATTAATCTTCTTACCTCTTCTAGAAGTTAGTGTTTGCTTCTTCTTTTTTTTTTTCCCAGTGACCCCTGTCGTGAAAAGTAATCTGTTGTACCTGCATTATTTTAGATACATTATTATTATTACCAATACTGCTGCTACGATGACTGTTCCTAGTGTTATGATGACCATATTGTTATTATTATTTTTTTAGAAGGTCAACTCATTAGACCCAAATTTAGACCTGTGTTCCTGTCTGAGAACTCTGTCAGCCATAACACTGCCTCTCCCCCTGACCCACACATGGGGAGAAGAACATGTATCAGCACAGCTATTGGAAGGGTAGCAAGAAAGAGACCTTGAGGGGGAGAAAAAGAGGCTGGTGTACGAACAGATGCCTGATCCATGGGCTGTGACTGTGGAGCCAAAGTCCAAAGACAGGGCCAGTTGGTGGTTGTAGAGGCTGCAGCTGTGCTATACAGACCAGAGTGTTCCTACAGGGTGGCCTGGGCCTCTGGAGAGCTTGGGGTCCCACCCCGTTTTCCATGACTAGCCTCCCAGCTTCTCATGAGAACCCCTTCTCATAAGCATCCTCTTCTGTCGTTGCTCAAAGCCCCCTTTTTGGGAGAGCATGGTAGGTATCATTTCACTGTCCCATAAGAACCTTTGTTTTTTTCTTTTTCTTTTTTTAAATAGATTTTTATTGATTTTTAGAGAGATGGGAAGGGAGAGGGAGATAGAAACATGGATGAGAGAGAAACATCATCAATTGGCTACCTCCTGCAGGCCCCTTACTGGGGATCAAGCCTGCAACCTGGGCACATATGCTGACGAGGAATGGAACCGGTGACCTCTTGGTTCAAGGGTGGACGCTCAACCACTGAGCCACACCAGCCAGGCATGCATCCTCTTTTAGTTTGAGAGAGCCAGAGTGGGCCTTTGCCGCTTGCTGACGGGAGCCTTGGCAGACACAACTGGGTTTGGATGAACACAGAGGAGGGAGGCGAACATCCCACATAGAGGAAGCAGCCTCAGCCATGCTTGCAGTTGGCATGGTGTCTACTGGCGCCATGGAAAGAGAGTGAGGACAAGGGCCTGGCTGTGGAGGGAGCCCGATGCCACAGAAAGAAAGGGAAGACAGGACTCCTGTTCGGTTCACTGCTGCGTGCCAGTCACGTGTCCAGGAGTTATCTTGGTGAACCCCCAGCGTTCCGTGAGGCTCGGGTTGAAGGAAGGTAAGGAGTTTAGGATTTTTCTTGAATCCCTGAGAGACGATGGTGGGATTTTCAGGGGCCAAGTGGGACACGGGGAGAGACGTGCTGGCCAGAGGGACCTTTCATTTCTGTTCCTCAAAGCCGTCCACAGAGCTACCCTATGGACACTGTGTCTCTTTTACCCACGTGAAGTAAACAGCGTATCATTTCAACATGCCCGCTTGTATGGGCCTCGTCATGATGCGTTTAGTGTAAACAGACAAATAGCTTGACGCCCTTTCACCTGGGCATGAAGCACATACATTCGACTGGAGTTTATTTCTACCCCACAGCAAATAATTTGTTACGTCCTGCCCATTGTTTTGAAGTTTATCAAAAAGAACACGCTGTTCCCAGTCATTTTTTTTTTTTTGGTCATAGTTCATCATGAATAATGATAGCACCATTCTCAGAATAATTTTAGGGCAGGATCACAGCCCTTTATAACTTGTAGGAAACCGAGGTTGATCTCTTCTTTTTAGAAATAAGGAAACGGAGGCCACAGACCTGATCTGCCAGCGGGAAGGGACGTTCAGTGACAAAACCAGAAGAGGCAAATCGGGAATCCCAACTTCTGACCCGCTTCCCTCACGGCTCAACGGCATTAAGTTTGACATAGATTTTTATGAGTACAGTAAAATTTTATTTCTAACGGGGGTTCTGTGGGATCACCTTCTTAGCCAGCCTAAGTAATCGCAGACTCATACATCTTCTTCCGAGAGCGTTGTTCATAGGAGGCGCAAATACCGGAACATTAATCATATTTTCATTTTACGTAGATCAGGTAACATGAGCCTTGTACATCACATGATGTCTGTGAGGATTTCCCATTAAATATCCCATTGAAAACATCAAAAATCCATTTCTCAAATAGCCCCCTGTTCCCTGGAGGCACCGGCCCTCACGTCATAAGGCCAATGCACGTGCAAAGCTACGTTTGTCCCTAATCCCTCTTGAAAGCTGTTCGAACAGGTCTTGTCCCTGGACTCAAAAAGGGACTTTTGCATACACTCTCCCACTGAACTGAAACCGCCTGTCTATTTAAAAAAAAATATTTATTTTTTGCTTCTTTCTCCAACCTGGGAAGTCTATAGGGGCAGGGGACATGCCTTGTTTGCCATCGTTACCCTGGCATTTAGGACAGTGTGAAGCGCACAGTAGGATTCCGTCAATGCTTCCTGTGTGGAAGAACTGAGCTTGACCAAAAGCCAAAGAAAATAGCACCACCTGAGAGGGTTGATTATTTTCTCATGAATGAACAATGATGGGCTGACGGGAGTGGACACCTTTATTGAGTACTTACCAGAAAAGGATATTTGCGCCCAATGCCACTCAAGAAGGAGCTAGGAACTAACATGGATCCTAGCTCTTTAAGAAGAGAGCTGGCTTGTCGGGGGGAGGGGTGTAAAGTACAGCATAGAGAATAGAGTCAACAATCTCTCTCTGTAAAAGCCTAAGATGCTAAGTGTCCTACTGTTCGACCATTTGACCAGTCGCTATGACACACACTGACCACCAGGGGGCAGATGCTCTGACCAGTAGGTTAGCTTGCTGCCGGGGTCCGGCCCAACGGGACTGGGTACGATGGGCTGGACACTCCCTGGAGCCCTCCTGCAGTCCCTCCCCGTTCCTGATCGTGCACTGGTGGTGTCCCTCGGCCTGGCCTGTGTCCTCTCGCAATCTGGGACCCCTCGGGGGATGTTGGAGAGCCGGTTTCAGCCTGATCCCCACAGACCAGGCCCAGGGACCCCACTGGTGCACAAATCCGTGCACCAGGACTCTAGTATTGTAATAACTATGCATGGTGCCAGATGGGTACTAGGTGGTGATCACTTTGTGAGGTATATAGATGTCTAAGCACTGTTGTACACTCTAGCGTTGTATATCAACTGTAATTGAAAAATAAATTTTAGAAACATTTTTTTAATCTAAAAAAGAAGAAGGAGGAGGTGGAGGAGCAGGAGCTGGAGAAGGAAAAAGAGAATGAGAAAGAAGAGCCCTAGTTGGTTTAGCTCAGTTCTCAGAGTGTTGATCTACGGACTGAAGGATCCCGGGTTTAATCCCCGTCAAGGGCTCGTACCTCCGTTGCAGGTTCCCCAGCCCTGGTGGGGGCTTGTGCAGGAGGCAACCATTCGATGTGTCTCCCTCACATCGATGTTGCTCTCTGTCTCTCCCTCTCCCTCTCCCTCTCCCTTCCACTCTCTCTAAAAATCAATGGAAAAAAATACCCTTGGGTGAGGATTAACAAGAAGGAAAAAGAGAGAAAGAAGGGAGAAGAAAGAAGAAAGAAAAGGAAAAAGGAAGCTTACTTGGTAGTTGGTAGAGGGCTTAGTGAAACTTGTCCAGAGCCTGGGATTAAACCCAAGCAAAGGGCAACCAGCCGGATCCTCTCACTCTGCTACCCATGGCTCTATGACAGTGGAATTGCCACCTGCAAGCCCAGCCTCCCCCCAGCTCCCAGAAGACTCTCCTGCATGAGTGAACACTTACGTGATTCAATTCTCCTGCCCTCACCATCGCTGTCACACACACACACAGGCAGGCGCACTGCATTGTGAGCCATGCCCTGGAGGGCTGGACCCCACCCCCTGGGCCGTCACACAGGTCTGTCCTCGCAGTACCTGCCCTGGCTGCCGGCTTCCCCTTCCTCCTGGGGACGCTGTAGGCATCTCCCAGATCTTGGGTGGTCCACTTGGACAATGGACATGTGTTTGGGGTTCCTGAAACCATGTGGTCCTCCCTCCTTCCTTCCATATCATGAGCCCTGCTGGTCTTTCTTTCAAATTCTAGGAGCGAGCTCACCAGCCTAGGCTTCCTGGTTGAGGGCCACTGATAGATCTCTATGATCCCACTGATCACTGTTTAAGACAGTGATGGCGAACGTTTTGAGCTCAGCGTGTCGGCATTTTTAAAAACCCTAACTTAACTCTGGTGCCGTGTCACATAGAGAAATTTTTTGATCTTTGCAACCATAGGAAAACAAAGACTTATATTTTTGATATTGATTTTGTATATTTAAATGCCATTTAACAAAGAAAAATCAACCAAACATGAGTTCGCGTGTCATAGGTTCGCCATCACTGGTCTAAGATCATCGACTTGGTTGTCTAATCGTCACTCTGGATTGTCTCCCTAGGCCCGTGGTCGGCAAACTGCAGCTCGCGAGCCACATGCGGCTCTTTGGCCCCTTGAGTGTGGCTCTTCCTAAGCCTTAGGAGTACCCTAATTAAGTGAATAACAATGTACCTACCTATATAGTTTAAGTTTAAAAAATTTGGCTCTCAAAAGAGATTTCAATCGTTGTACTGTTGATATTTGGCTCTGTTGACTTATGAGTTTGCCGACCACTGCCCTAGGGCTCTGCTCACCTCCAAGATGGGATATCACATTTCTGAAGCCCTCAGCTCCTGTCCTGTCCTCCCACGTGGGTCTAGTTCTGTGCCTCTGTCTTCCACCCCGACCCACAACCACTTAACCATCCCGCGGAAACCGAGCACGGCCCACTTAGCCACGCACGCAAGAATCCTGATATGCGTGGAGTGGATTCCAAGACAGAAGCTGATACGGTATATGGTGCACCGCCTTTAAGAGGAGTCCTTAACGGGCCCTATTACAGAAATGTCAAGATAAGAGAAAGTGGCCTGGTTTGTCATGCACTTTTTAGCGCTTTCTGGCCAGAAGACCTTCTCATTTGATCTGTCAGGGCACGGTCACGGTAACGTGCATATTATACTTCCCCTCAGAGCGGCGGGAAGCACTGGGTCGGAAATATCTCTTGACCAGATGGGACACGATGTTGATATGGGTTGCATAACATGCTGTGATGAGAGCGCCCCTAGGAAAACATACAGAAGCAGAGAGAAACTCGCTCGCGGCGTGCGTACCGGGTGGGCTGTCTTCATGGAAAAACCAGGAGATGGTTTGTGGCAGGGTCTGGGCCCTGCCTCCACGGCCTCTGAAGGACGGGTTAGCGAGGCTGCCCTTTTGTGGACGGCTGGGAAACCACAAACCAAAGACTCTAGGGCAGTGGTTCTCAACCTTCTGGCCCTTTAAATACAGTTCCTCATGTTGTGACCCAACCAGAACATTATTTTCGTGGCTACTTCATAACTGTCATGTTGCTGCTGTGATGAATCGTCATGTAAATATCTGATATGCAGGATGGTCTTAGGCGACCCCTGTGAAAGGGTCGTTCGCCCGCCAAAGGGGTCGCGACCCACAGGTTGAGAACCACTGCTCTACTGCGAGGCACAGGTGATGGCCACGCCCTAGCAATCCCAGCTCTCATCCAGGAATTAGCACGTTTCCTTCTGGACGTCCGAGGGCATCTGGAATCATGTGTGGGTAACACTCCTTCCTCAGCAGCACTTACTAGTATGTGACCTGGCACAGAGCAGGGCTCCATGGCTGTTTGAGGAAAGATGAAGAGGCGGATGCTGGCACACGAGTGTGTGTCTTGTCGCTCTCCTAGGATGTTTTTTTGTGAAGTGTGCATGTGTGGTTTCCAGCTCCTCGGACTTTTTCTTAGAAAAATGTGTGGCCCTGGCTGGTTAGGCCAATGGTTAGAGCTTCAGCCCTGGAACCGAGGGGTCTCGAGTTCAATTCCTGGCCGAGGGCATGTACCTCGGTTGCAGGCTCCATGCCCAGCGCTGGTTGGGAGCCTGGAGGAGGCAACCAATCGCTGTGTCTCTCTCACATAGATGTTTTTTTCTCTGTGTCTCTCCCCCTCCCTCCCACTTTCTCTAAAAATCAGTGGGAAAAAAAAAAATCCTTGGGTGATAAGGATTAACAAAAGAAAAAAAAAGGTTGTGGGTTAACACGAACCTCAGTATTTTGCATACAGTCCATTTCTAGTCAACCAAACAGAACCATCCTTTTGAAATTTCACATTACATTAAAGCTGTGGAAATGATGCTATAAAGGCATAGTGTAAGTAAGAGTAATTTTTCTTCTTATTGAAGTTTCTCAAGCCCCACCCCCTCTTGCTAATCCCATGAGCCCGTGATGACTATAATCTCCAAGAGGAAAGGTTTTGTGTGCAGTTTTTATGACAGTTCATTGTCCGTGCTCATGTTTCCCAACGGGCTGGAGCAACATGGAAAGATGAGTGTGTTTCCCTAATTTGACCACATTTGGCAACTTCTCTGGCATGAAAAATCTCTCCCGGTAGCTCAACCTGAGGTCTTTGCATTGCTGGGTTCTTCTCATTCTTCCCAGCACTCTTGTCTTTTATCTTCTCTCCACTGTTCTCATTTCTCATCACATGTAAAGATAGCCGGGCCCTGGCTGGTTTGGCTCAGTGGATAGAGCGTCAGCCTGCGGACTGAAGGGTCCCGGGTTCAATTCTGACCAAGGGCATGTGCCTGGATTGTAAGCTTGATCCCCAATAGGGTGCATGCAGGAGGCAGCAGATCAATGATTCTATCTCATCATTGATGTTTCTATCTCTCCCTTCCTCTCTGAAACCAATAAAAATATATTTAAAGAAAAAAGACAGTTGGTCTTTCATCTTCCCTTGTCCAGAAATTTCAGTCTCAACTTTATTCCTCTTTCCATTTGCTCCTGTTTTTATAATAATATTATTAATAATAACAATAACAACAAAAGATATACAGTATATGGGTGGATTACATCTCTTATAAGGAGCCAAGAGTCCCAATGAAGAAAATGTAGAGGTAAAATAATAATAATAATAATAATAATAAGAAGAAGAAGAAGAAGAAGAAGAAGAAAAGCAATGAAATCCTCCCCCCAAGCCACATCTCTTTGCCTGAAAACTTAATTCCCTGCCCTGCTGTCTTGCTGTCTCTGTTCTCCTCTTCACCCCAACCTTCACCCCCAGTTGCCTTTACCAGGGACTCTACTATCTTAGTGCCTTCCCTCATCCCCACAGCGGGCACCACCTTGTGGATCCCAGTCTTCAGGGACATGAAAAGTAGCTTGTCATCTTGAAAAAGGCCTCTGTCCTCACTCGGACATGGTGCGCTTACTTCCTGCCCCTTATAATCTGGTTCCTTATAGACATCCGAGCCTGCTGCGTTCTCTCCACTTTTTAAAACTTGGAGTTCTACTATTGTGTTTATGGACGCAGACAACGGAGAGCTTCCGGGAGGCCCTTGAGCACCTTTGTGATAGTTCTCACCTCCCCAAGGTACCATTTCTTAGTGACCCTTGAATGCAGAGCCCTCATCTGATAGCTGTAGGCAGCCCAAGAGCCCGCCTCACATATCCTGGGTTCCCTCTCCTTGTACATATATGTGCCAACCCTTGTCCCTAGGAAATTTCAAGCCAAAGGGAGTATCTCTGATGGCAAATCCCTTCTCCTCCTCCTCCTCCTCCTTCTTTAATTGATTTCAGAGAGGAAGGGAGAGGGAGAGAGAGAGATAGAAACATCAATGATGAGAGAGAACCATTGACCAGCTGCTTCCTGCACGTCCCCTACTGGGAATCCAGCCTGCAAACCAGGCATATGCCCTTGACTAGAATCGAACCCGGGACCCTTCAGTTCGCAGGCCGACACTCTATCCACTGAGCCAAACCAGCTAGGGCCAGATCCCTGCTTCTTACCAAGATGTATACTTTCGGCATTTCTGCTCATCGCTGTGGTCCCTCTGCAGGTGGCACCAAAGACTGCAGCTTTAGGCGTGTGTTAGAACCCTTCACACCACCCCTGCCCCCTAGCACACAAATGAAAGGCCTTCTGGACAAGAGAACCCTTTGCTGAGCAAACGAAATGTTCAACATGTCTCCTGGAGCCCCCAACCTACCTCAGCACCCCAATACCAGATTGCAGGACCTAACTGCCCTCCACCTCCTCCTCCATCACCCTCACCCTCACCTCCACTTTCATCACCGTCACAACCTCCACCACCACCTTCACCTCCACTTCTACCACAAGTATCTTCTGCACATCAACTAGATGGGAACTGCTGCAGGCCTAGCAGTGAACAAAGCAGACAAAAAGACCTGCCCTTGTAGAGCTTACATTCTAAGGCAGCGGTCGCCAACCCTTTAGACCTCACGGATCACCGGTTGGCAACCGCTGGTCTAAGAAATTATAGCACATTCTCTTGTAACTCCATCAGGGGAAGTCACAATGGATTTAAGTTCGTGGTTCCCGAATTGGTTCCCACAGGGAGGCAATTTGATGTTTAAGGGGGGCAATTGGAGAATGAGTTATTGACAGTGAATATTTTACATTTCTTCTGGTTCTAAGGGTCTCCTAGACAGTCTATAAATACACATTATGACATATTTATGCAGGTCAGTTCTCTATGATATGTTTTGAAACTTTATTTGCTATATTTTCAATCACTTCATATTATTATTATTATTTTTTAATCGTTTCTTAGTGATTTCTTCCCCAGTCCTTCCACGGTCCTTTTGTTCTTTCATTTTTCTCTCTCATGGATGCCATGTTCTTTGGAAGCTTGTTTAGACCAAGTTCATGGCCTTCGAGGCTTCCTCCATGTGACTAGGAGCTCACTTGTTGAATAATAAGAATTATATGTCACGGTGGGGGGGCATCAGGATGTTAGAGATGTTTGGGTGGGGCGTGGCCACAGAAAGGTTGGGGACCACTGATTGGAGGGGATCAGGGCAAGTACATTAAGTGGCGGCATGGGTGTTGCTTCAGAACTGAGGCAGGCACGGCGGTTTGGTTTACGTTATCTTTTATCTGTATTGATTCCCCGCTCTCTCTGCTTCGCTAGCTCTGGCCCCCTTTCCCCCGCAGCTGTCATGGCTCTGGGAGTTCTCACTGGCACAAGACAGCTAACAGCTGAGCCTGCAGCCTCTATTGTCACAAGTCTTTGACCGGCAGACCAGGAGGAAACGACACCTGACAGGCCTCCTTCGAAGGACTCAGCGTCAATCCCACCCTCGCTTCCGCCCCCAGACTGGAGGATCCAGTATCCCCGCTGCCACCTCGTTCACGTCACATCTGCAGATGCTGTCGGGTCTCTCATTTCTCCCCTGAAGCCCTGGATCACAGTGACTTGACTTTTATTCCCGGGTTTTCTGTGGGAATAGAAACCAATGACCTATTCACCTGAAGAGAGAGAGAGAGAGAGAGAGAGANAGAGAGAGAGAGAGAGAAAGAGAGAGAGAGAGAGAGAGAGACTGACGGACTTCAGGTCATGCCAGATTTATTACATAAGTGAGCAAGCTATAAAACCTAACAATTTGCAGTCATTTTGTCCAGTCTACAATCGGGGGGGGGGGGCGAGGGGGGGTTGACATAAAACATTTTATTATAACTCTAAACAATTAACGAATGCCCTTAGCTCATGGAGGTAGTTGGGTCCCCGATGTAGCGACACCGTTAAATGGCAGTGACAAGCGATTTCGTCCTTTACTGGGATTTCACACGGAGGAAGAGCCCGAGGTAGTGGCATCCAATCGGGGCCCCTCATTTTACAGGTGGGTAAACTGAGGTCGAGAGGAAACGGTTGCCTGGTGGATGTGGTGGTCCCAGGTGGCAGAGCGTGGGGTGAAGAAATGAACTCCTAGCCTAGGGCTCTTCGGTGGATACCCCGAGGTGCCTGAGCAGGATGGGCCAAATGGGACCTCAGGATGGCTTCCTAGTTGCCTAGGCAACACACCAGATGAAAGCAGGGACTCCTTCTCCCAGCTGGATGGGGAACCACAGCACCCTCTGTCCGAGCTCTCTGTGTGTGCACAGCAAACATTCCCTGGTAAATGTAAAGTCTGGGTGCCTTGGGAGCCGACTGCCTGGGGATGAGCAGCTTCCCTCCCCCTCCCCCAGGCTCTTTCCCCTCCTCCTGTTCAAGGAGCCCCACAGCGGGGAAGGGTCTCTCCACTCTAACACAGGACCCTGCTGACCCGCTGAGCGTGGCCGCCTTTCAGACAGCCAATCAGGGAACCCCTTCTTCTGCTTCTCTCGATAACGCTGGTCTGTGTCATCCTTGCCCAGTTACATGCATTCTTGTTGTTTTTGTTAATCCTCCTGGGAGCATATTATTCAATGGTTTTTAGGGAGAGTAGAAGGGAGAGGGAGAGACAGAGAGACACATCGATGGGTTGCCTCCTGCATGAGCCCCCGACCAGGGCCTGGGCTGAGGAGGAGCCTGCAATCCACATATGTTCCCTTGACTGGAATTGAACCCGGGAGCGAGGCCGACGCTCTATCCACTGAGCCACACCGGCCAGGGCCACTTGTGTGTGTTCTGAACCCACTTTGTGAGTTGTTTCGGCATCTGCCCCTGACTCTGGTGCCCGCCGAGACCTACCTAGCAGGACGCGCACACGCTTCACCCCTGACCTTTAATTTTCTCACTGCCGACTGGAATTATATCTGCTCCTGGAGACCTAATAGGCCTCCGGAGAAAACGGTGATGAGATCGGCACGCCCGTTCCTTACAGGCAAGGCCCTGGAAAACGAACGCATCTTATAATTTGCCGTGTTCGGGGGGTTCCCTCTTAGAGATGGGGCTCGAGTGGTAGGGAAAGGCTCACCCCGTCCATTCTCCTGCTCATTTGGGGCTTACCGCACGCGCACTGTTCCATGAAGGTTGACTTGAAAGCTTTCATTTAAAACCCAATTCATATGAATTAGTGTACTACTCAAAATGTCAGGCTGCTAATAGGACATACATAGCGACTGGAAATGGAAATAAGTGCATTTTAATAGAGCTCAGAATTAGGGTTTCCTCTGTTTGACGTAGTATCAACGATCATAATTGAGGGGGAATTTTTTTTTTTCCTGTTGGCATTTAATGACTCTCTCTTCAGAATTATCTATCATCCTGAATTTGCTAGACCATTTTTTCAGGCCTACCACGGCCAAAAAAAGAGAGAAAACCACCGCTGTTTAATTACAATACGGATATGTGAGATGGTATCGCCTAATACAGAGACAGGGAAGAAAGGGGTGGATTTATGATTATTCCATTGACAGTTTCCCAACCAAATACCAAGCAAGGTCCCACCTAATCACGAGATTATAACATCGTTATTTTCTTACGAGTTTATCTTATTTGAGAAAAAATGATTTCACTTAAAAAAAAATCTCTAAAAACTGGTGTCGATTATCATTGACAAGCTGCTTGGAGAGGTTTCAAGAATGGTTAAGTCCCTCCCCCAAATTGTATGCAAGGTTGATGGATGTCTGGCTCACTTTACTAGCAGTGTTTCCAAAATAGTGGAAATATCGAAGTCATTCTTGTTCCCCCCCGCGTCAATGGCATTTGCACACTTGGACCGGACATGAGGGCCTCAAAGATAAAAGTGCCAAAGCCAGAAGCACTGCCCCTTCCAAAAATAAATTAGGAGGCATCTCGTTCTGGGGTTTGGGAACGTCAGATTCCTTCATTTGTACTCACAGTCACGCACAGATTCTAGTATGAAAGTGGGCATTTCTTTATCATTTTAGATTTCCTATCCTCGATGATAGAATAATCAACCACTTGGATAAGCCCCTACATTCTTCAGGCTGTTACGATTTCTCTTTGGATCCACAAGAGGGCAGTCAGGTTACACGGTTCAGTCGCCATCGCCACTACCCCAGAAAGCAAAATTTTCAGTGATTGGAATTAAGTTTCTTTTCATGGTATTCAAGGGTCTTGAGAATTACCTGAAAATTTTTCTCTTTTTATTAAAAAAAACACAAAAGCAACAACTTACAACCGTTGTGAAATAGTACTTTCTACAAAGGGATGACATGAGGATGCAAAATATATTTATACATTTCACTCACCCATACATTTTTTTTTTCTGTTCCTATCAGTCCTTTTCAACATTTATCTCATGCATTGCGGGGGGAGGAGGGCAAATTTTATCCAGCAGAAAGCCTTCCTCCTTTATAACTTTGTGACCTTTTATAAGTAAAAAGAAATACATGGTACAAGGCAAAGAACTCCCATCTACACTGTGGCATCAAATCAAGAGAGGACAGAATGAGGAGAAAAAAAAAAAATTCATAGCCATTGGAGCACAGAGTTCTGCCAGAGAAACGTAGAACCTTTCCAGCAATACTTACTGGCTTTGAGGAAAAAAGCAATTGTACCTTTAAACTGGGACATGGAGTAAAACAATGTTAGAAGAATAGAACACACTTTTTCCTCCAAAGTATTTTCTATAATCTTCTCAATGAAAACAAACATACAGCTGAACACAAAGCATCGCAAATATGTCTGCCACCTTTTTTCTCTTTTTCCTTAGCAATAACTCCAAAGACCCGAAGCCACCGATTTTACTGAATTAAAATTTTTTTACTGAAGATAGAAAATCAGGTATATTTGTGAGGGAAACTTGGGGGGAAATATGGATATATAACCATGTTTTCCCCCAAGTTTCCTTCACAAATTTATTTTAATTTAAACATATCAGAGTGCTGAAGGCAGGGTTGGGATAGAGGGGGCCAATGGGAGGGGGAACAGGGGTGACATATGTAATTCTTTCAACCATAAAGAATTATTTAAAAAAATATATAAGAAAGAGGTAATTTTAGGGAACTAGTTCCAACAGAAATATAATAAGAATTAACTCTACACTTGGGTGTTTATTTTGTCTGTATTTTAAATCCTCCCTGTGTTTGAACTGTTGTCCCAGGCTCAGGTGATGGTCCATGGAACCAGTGCTATGATCTTATTCAGAAAAAAGATGTGTGCATGTGTGTGCATCTAAACATCACACAAATATATCGTGTTGCTGTGTTAGTTCCTGTCAGCTCCCTGGCTACCAGGCCGCTTTGTGGATGGCTGTGGGATATCTCCCAGTTCTACATCCAGAGGCCCCGTGGCTTAACTGGGAGCCCAGGTGCCGTTCCCACCCGGTCCCTGACCCAGGCCCTCTCCCCTCATTCCAGGGGCCTCCACCCGCCTGAGGAAAGAGCTGCCTCTGAAAGTGACCTTGCTCAGCAGTTCCAATTGGCTGATGCAGAACAGCTTTTCCCAGAAGAGGGGCTGCGCCCTGCCAAGTTGTGCCTCTGAGAGACGGGGCTGGGATGGGGGCGGGAAGGAGGCTGGCCAGGAAGGACAGCTTGCCAGGGCGACTCCTCAACAAACTTCAGGGCTCTTTCTCCAGCACTGGGTCCTGGATGGGGGAGGCCGGGTGCCCACGGGATCAGGGCCTCCTGTTCCGTTCCATTTAGGCCTTGGGGGAGAGGGGCTTTGCAGGGACTGATTCAGTGTAGAGCAGTGGTTCTCAACCTTCCTAATGCCGCGACCCTCTCATACGGTTCCTCATGTTGTGGTGACCCCCAACCATAAAATTATTTCCGTGGCTACTTCATCACTGTAATGTTGTTACTGTTATGAATCGTCATGTAAATATCTGCTATGCAGGATGTATTTTCATGGTTACAAATTGAACATAATGAAAGCGTAGTGATTAATCACAAAAACAGTATGTAATTATCTATGTGTTTTCCGATGGTCTTAGGCGACCCCTGTGAAAGGGTCGTTCGGTCCTCAAAGGGGTCGCGACCCATAGGTTGAGAACCGCTGGTGTAGCAGATGCTTTCCACCAGGTCACTTTTCAAAGATGCATATGATGCCAGCCCCTTGGAGCTGCACCAGGGACTAAGAAGAGGCATGTTATTTGAATGCCTTTTGAATAGGGGTTGCTGATAACGGGGGGCTCCTGTTACCCCTGCTACATTTCAATGTGAAAAGCATACAGCTTCCAGTGGGGAGTGGGAAGGAGGGAAAGGGGTGGGGAGACGAGATATATTATTTTCATAGGGATTTCATCTTCAGGCTGCACCGTAAGCCATAGAATACCATTGGCCGGTCACGTATCTGCAGCTCTCTCTCTCTCTCATCGCACCGAGATCTGTAAGATTGTGGAGAGGAAGGCCGCCGAGGGGGCAGGGAGGCAGAGGAAGGGATTGTGCGTGGCGATGGGGCTGGCCGTGTTCATCTGTGTGTATGTTTTGAACCTCAGATCAGTGGACTAAGCATTAACCCTTTACACTTTGGTGCAGTGCCAGCTAGTGGAAAGAGTTGGATGCAATGAAAGCTGTCTTTGGATCAGGGGCTTAGCAGTGGGCCCTGAGAGGAAGACAACCACTGAGACCGCATTAGAAATATGGACTGTATGTGTGTGTATATGTGCATGCCATGTGTGTGCGTGTGCAGCCGAGGGTAGGTGTGCATGTGTGTGTACACGTGTACACACGTGTGTGTGTGTGTGTGTGTGTGTGTGTGTGTGTGTGTGTAGGCCTGCTGCCTACATTTCAGGGGCAGCATATTTCAGGTAGGATCCTAGAGATGTCATGAGTTCTGCAAGTTTTATTGTCGTAGGAACTGATGATAGAGATGAAGCCAGGATTAGTAAACTAGCAAGTCTTTGCCAAATGCTATCCGAGTTAGGAGAGATACGACTAAAAGATGTAAGTACGTGCTTTGAACGAATGAATGAATGAGTGAGTGAGTGAGTGAATCCAGGAATGAATCCAGGAATGAATGAGTGAATGAATCCAGACAGCATTTTTTTTCCCTTCCGGGCGTGCATGTTCTAACTTGGTCTTGTTCATTCTGCGGGAGGACTTCTTGAAATTGATCAGTAATTGGCTCCGTACGTTTGACCGTTGAAGTTTCTCACGTCCTTCTTGAAAAAACCGTGGCTGTTGCCCCAGGCTCTTGTGAGGATAGCTTCTTGACGAGTATTCATCCTGTTCCTGAAATCCACTCTCACTCTTGCCCAATTTTTTCTTGATCTTACCACTCTCAAGAAGTTACAGGATTAAACACACGCCTGGTGGTGAGAAATGGGCAGCTCCTGCCCAGCTCATAACGAAGGGTCATCATTCTCATCAGAGGAGAGTCTGACAGCTCCAGCCCACAAGCTTAGAAACGTGCATCAAAGTGAAACCAATGAGCCAGAGCAAGGCCCCCGCATCTCTCCCGTGCTCCCCAGGTGGACGGTCTGAGATCGGCTCACCTGGGAGCTGCCCTGCCAGGCACCAGGACACCAGCCTGGGCAGCACAACCAGGCCGGGAACCACACACACTGCACACCCCTCCCACCTGCCCAACCTGTGCTTTAGAAAGAAGAAATTATTGATTGAGTTCAGAGAGGAAGGGAGAGGTTGAGGGACAGATAGAAGCATCCATGATGAGAGAGAATCATGGATCAGCTGCCTCCTGCATGCCCCCTACTGGGGATCGAGCCTGCAACCTGGGCATGTGCCCTTGGCCAGAATCAAACCCGGGACCCTTCAGTCCGTAGGCCGACGCTCTATCCACCGAGCCAAACCAGCCAGGGCCCAACCTGTGCTTTTCATCAGAGAGAAGGCCTCCCTGGCCTGGGCGGTCCTGCTGTCAGGCCTCTGAATGGTCAAGTGCAAGGCAGCCAGGTGGGCGGAGCAGCCTGGGGTGCTGGAGAAAGCCATGTTGGCGTGTTAACCACAGCGCATGTTCTGGCCGGGCCTGCTCGTGCATGAACCAGGCTACTAACGATGGGCTTGTGCTGTGGCTTCTGGGTTCAAGCAACATTTTGATTTTCTGATCCAACTGCCCTCCACATAGTAAAAAAAAAAAAAAAAGCCAAGAGACTAGCCATACCAGTTCCCACTGCAAAGCAAGGAGCGGAGGCCGGCAGCACCCCAGGGCCAGGGCAAGTCCCAGGAAATGGAACAGCCACCAGCTGTGAGCGGGGAGGAAGTTGGACTGGGCTGACCTGCGGCTGGCTCCTCTCTGGCTGCCCCGCTGTGGCCGCCGCTGCTTGCAAGGCCCAGCATCTCTGCCTCTGACACCTCGCTTCCTTTCTTCCCTCTTTCCCACCCCACCCCTCCTCCTTACTTCTTCTTTTTTTCTTTTTCTTTTTTTTTTTAAACTTGGCTATGAAACATTAGGTTTGACGAAGGGAAAGTGATTTAACATCTTTTAACGGGGGCCGGGTGGGGGGGGGCTGCTTTTCATTGCAGACCAAATGGCTCCTTTTTTTTACCTTTTTCCGCTCCTGCAAAGAGGGAAAAAGTGGGAGGTCAGCCCGGCATCGCCATGGCAACCCGCACAGCTCCCAGGCTTGGCGCAGATGAAGGGAGATGATAATGGGAGGGAAGTTTCTCCTGCTTACTTGGCGTTTTCTCCCTACTCGGGGGATGTGCCTGGATGTGTGGAAAAAACAATTCTGCCTTTTTCAAGTTTTTTTTTTTTTTTTTAAATATCACTGCTAACTTGTCAGGCCTTCCTTGTGGCCCTGACCTTATGCAGATCCGTGCGGGTTTCGGCTTGTTTGGGGTGGAGACCAGCCCAGCCTTCATTGCTGCCCTGAATTGCACCAGCAGGATCTTGGGGTGGTGGGGGTTGGGGGACTGGGGTCAGGGGGCACCTACCCCGAGGGAAACTGACTTTTAATCTGCCCTGATGTCAAAATCTAGCACCCAGGGCCCCAAACCTCAGTGCCTGGCACCTTACTGGAGCCTCCTGTCTACAAAGAACTTCTTGATCCCATTCCAGTTCACGGCCAGGAAAGAGGAAAGAGGAAGAGAGAAATCACAATGACAGATGTGCTAGAAAGGCCAGATAGAACCCTGCGGGGGCAGCCTGGGCCAGGCAGGAAGGAATTCCCGTGACCTTGGGGCACAAGGAAGTGAATGTTCAACACATGGGGGGGGCGC
>JAWPEG010000013.1:4824469-4848426 GCA_035771395.1 Myotis vivesi | reverse complement strand
CCCCCCCCCCCCCCCCCCGTTGGTTCTTTAATCAGCGTGCTCCCTGGTGAAAGGGGTGAAACAGCGAATTTTCCTCGAAGACCCATGGGTGCCGGGCATTGCATTAGGTTCTTTGTTACCTTATTGCCTGTGCTCCTCATAGTGGTCATATGGGTTTTCTTTTACAAATTTAACAAAATAGCCCTAGCTGGTTTGCTCAGTGGATAGAGCATTGGCCTGCGGACTGAAGGGTTCCGGGTTCGATTCCGGTCAAGGGCACATGCCCAGGTTGCTGGCTCAATCCCCAGTAGGGGCCACGCAGGAGGCCATCCGATCCATGATTCTCTCTTCTCGTTGATGTTTCTATCTCTCTGCCCCTCTCCTTCCCTCTCTGAAATCAATAAAAATATATTTAAAAATATAAATTAAATAAGGCTCAGGCAGTGAAGCGCTGGGCCCAGGGTCACCGATTCTGACGAGGGCCTTCCTGGCTGCAGACAGGAGCCTGTGCTGAGGCTCCATAGCTGATTCACTCAGGGACCACGGACCGTCTGCTGCCTGCTGTGTTTTCAGCGCGATTCTTGAGGAGCTCGGGGTTGGGCGGCTGGGTTCTCAGTCCTGTGAACTCGGACAAGGTGCTCAGTGGGACTGCGCTTCTGTGAGTGGAGGGTGTATTCATTTTTATCTCCAGGCGGTGGTGAGGGTGCAGAGAGAGGCCTTTGCCAGCCTCCTCACGGGTTCATACGCCAGAGAACCAATAAATACCAACTTTCCTTCACCCCATCCCCCTGTCATCCACTTAGCTACCTCCATGGTGGTCTCCTCTGTGCCTGCGTCAGGCTGTCAGCCTTCTTGCCCTCATGACACCTGTGACCCTTCTTTCTTTTTTTAAAAAAATATTCTTTTTATTGATTTCAGAGAGGAAGGGATAAAGAGAGAGAGATAGAAACATCAATGATGAGAAAGAATCATTGATTGGCCGCCTCCTGCACCCCCCCCACTGGGGAACGAGCCCACAACCCAGGCATGTGCCCTTGGCCGGAATCGAACCCGGGACCCTTCAGTCCGCAGGCTGATGCTCTATCCACTGAGCCAAGCCAGCCAGGCTTGCTTTCTTTTTAAATATATTTTTATTGACTTCAGAGAGGAGGGGAGAGGGAGAGGGAGAGAGAGATAGAAACATCCATGGTGAGAGAGAATCATGGATCGGCTGCCTCCTGCACACCTACAAGGTTTGGAGCCTGCAACCCAGGCGTGTGCCCTTGATCGGAATTGAACCCGGAACCCTTCAGTCACAGGCCAACATTCTCTCCAGTGAGCCAAACTGGCTAGGGCCCAATGCTAATTTTCTTACCTTTCCTATTTCCTTGGGAAGCTAATGTATCCCATTCTATCATCTCTATTCTCAAGGACTTAATTCCTTCGAACACAAAACCCTTGTTTTCCAGATGGGAATGGAAAAAAGCAACAAAAACAACCCAACACATCAGAGCAGT
This sequence comes from Myotis vivesi, assembly GCA_035771395.1. NCBI lineage: Eukaryota > Metazoa > Chordata > Mammalia > Chiroptera > Vespertilionidae > Myotis > Myotis vivesi. The sequence continues at coordinate 4,846,951 of JAWPEG010000013.1, read as the reverse complement.
GCTCTGCAAATGCCCTAGAGTGATGGTGGAAGAGAGCAAGGGAGGCTAATTTTGGCTAACTAAAAATAGAATTCGGTTTCAGGGAAGCATTTGCAATTATTTATATTAAAGTCAGTCCAGCTGAAGGACTTTTCAAAACTCTATGGGAACCAGCAGAGTCAAGTTGAAGGAGCTGAAAGACCCAAGTTAGAAGCCTGGTTCCATTATTCCACCTGTTGTCCAAACTTGGGAGATGAGTTTTGCCACACTCCTGCCCAGGTGAAATGAGCTTAGGGCTGCCACCTGCTGGGTTATCTGTCTCATATATTGTCACTAGAGGCCTGGTACATGAAATTCGTGCACGGATAGGGTCCCTAGGCCTGGCCAGCGATCAGGGCCAATCGGGGCCTTCTGGCTGCCTGCCAGGGCCTTCCTTCCCCAGCTGCCAGCTGCCGGCCAGGGCCTTTCTTCGTTCCGCGCTGCCCCCTGGTGGTCAGTGCATGTCAAAGTGAGTGATAGAACTCCCAGTCTCCTGGTCAAACTCCCACGGGGACACTTTGTATATTAGCCTTTTATATATATAGTTTAGGAAAATAAAATAAAACAGATTATAGTGAAGAGTTTTGTAAACCCTGTTAAAGGTACAATGTAAATGGGTCGTGTGGTCAGAGCTTTAGACAACAATAGCTCTGATCAGAAGTCTCTATGAGGGTGATAAAGAATGGAATTGCTGTGAAGTCTATTAGTAGAAACTGGTTGCTAAAGTATAACATGAAGGTTCTGAGAGTGAGAGGCAGTCAGGTATCTGTGGGAGCACCACATCTTGTATGCCATTCATTTCTATGGAGTTTATACATTTTGCCAATCATGGTATCAGACGCCTGCAATGCAAAATTGGGGCATAGGCTCTGCCTTCATGTTGTGTAAAATAGAGAAGCAGAGATAGGCAGTTATGTTCCCCTTTTATTTCATGACATTTTAAGTATTTTAGGGCTACACACATGTATCCGTCGTGATGCCATTCTAAAGAAGGAGTGAGGGCAGCGACCTGAGTTTGGGTTCTTAAAGAAAATAATGGATTGTCCAGGGATACCTGGTGGGTGAGATCATGAACACCAGTGAGTTTTACTAAAGGGTTTAAGACATTATCCTCTGAGCAGGAAGGAGGCACTGATGGTTTTTAAAAGGGGAAGTGACATGATCAGATTTGTGTTTTAGATAGATGGCTCTGGGAGCCAAGTAAGATGGATGGAGTGAGAGGCAGGAAACTCGGCACTGACAGCCGTAAAGAAGGTGGTTGCAGTCATCCCGGCTTCCAATAAATGTTTGTTGTTAAAGAGGCAAATATCACAAGTCCCCACTGTGCATGGAGACCAGTGAGGGAGGAGCCCTGTGTGTTGGCGGACCATGTGCTCCGCAGAAGTGAGCCATCGCCGCCCTGGCTGCCCCTTTGTGCCTGGTACCCCACAGAGCAAGTCCCCGATGGCTAGCAAGCTCCATGCCCAGCGGCACGCTATTGACGTCCCTTTCCAAAGAGAAAATGTAGTCCAACATTCCAGGATGATTAGATCAATTTGCAATATAATCAAAACATGCTTTTCTTCGGTTTCCAGGATGGATTCAGAAAAAAAAAGAATACGCAAGGGGGAGAAAGAAATACATCTGTTCTTTTTCTGGCCTCTTGTTTTTCTGATCCTGGGCCAATCAACTTAGAATCAAAACTTTTAGAGCAAGATTACACAGCCACTTGATCTGCTAGAGGCCTTGGGCGCTGACAAAATCCACGTACAGCAACTGGATTGACCCCATAGCTTCAAACTAGGGCACCTTGCCCTGGCTGGTTTCTCTCAGTGGTTAGAGTATCAGCCCATGGACTGAAGGGTTGTGGGTTTGATTCTGGTCAAGGGCATGTCCCTCAGATCTTGGCTGCAGGCTCAATCCCTGGCCACCGCAGTGTGCATTATAGCAACTGGTTGTTCTGGTTGGTCAGGTCATTCCGTTTTTCTGGTCGCTTGGCTTTTATATATATATATAGATGGCCAGAGAATGAATATCTTAGGTTTTTCAGGCTATAGGGTCTCCATTGTGACCACCCAGCTCTTTTGCTGTTGTAGCATGAAGGCAGCCATAGATACTAAATAAATAGTTCGGCATGGTTCTACTTCAGCCATACTTTATGCCAGGGATGGGGAACGTCCGGCCTATGGGTTCTGAAATCGGGTAGTCTGGCCCTACCAAAGCATTAGGGGTGAGCTAATGACATGTTTGACCAAATAGAGCAGGCTAATTTTTTTTAAATGTATTTTTATTGACTTCACAGAGAGGAAGGGAGAGGGAACAAGAGATAGAAACATCAATGAGAGAGAATCACTGATTGGCTGCCTCCTGCACGCCCCACACTGGGGACTGAGCCCACAACCCGGGTATGTGCCCTGACCGGGAATCAAACTGACCTCCTGGTTCATAGGTTAACATTCAACTCCTGAGCCATGCCGGCCAGGCAAGCAGGCTAATTTTTAATTTGATAATTTTGTATGGCCCGTGAATGATGTTATAAATATCCAATGGCTCTTGGCAGAAGAATGGTTCCCCACCCTTGCTTTACACAGATGGGTGGACTGCTGGATAGGTAGTAGTTTATCAGACCTGCGCTGGATCCACACTAAGGTGGGATCAGAGAACAATGAATAACCAGACATCCACTCAAACATATACATGGTGTTCAATGCCTAAAATAGGCTCCAGAAAAGCTCACAGACTAATGGAGAGGACAGATACATCAGAAACTAATCATAATGACTGTAGGTGGTGTGAACAGAGGATTTCAAGATGCTACAGGAACACAGGAGTGAGGTGATGAGTCCTTTGGGGGCAGTTTGGAGGAGGTTTCATGGAGGCGGGGTAACATTTTAGCCAGACCATCCTTTCCTGCCCCTGGGTACACATGGCTAGTCTTCTTCTGCACTGTTCTCTCCAACCCCAGACACAGCCTCATAAAGTCTACTGAGCACAGAGGCTCAGGCATCCATGTCAGCCAACAACATGACATTTACTGGGTGAAATGTCTTTTATTTCCACTTCTCCTCTTAAAGGATGAATAGGAGTTGCCCCAGTAAGGAAGCCAGGCACTAATACAACAGGGACTGATGGGGAGGAGTGGAAAGAAAGGATAGGTATGAGGCATATGGGAACTGGAAATTCTATTGAAAAAGGACCAAGAAATTCAGAGTGGAGGGTGGTCTAGAGGTACAGAAGGACATAGGGGTGCAGTTAGGCCCCAGGGTGGTCTTAAAAGTCAAATTGGGGGTTCTGGCTCATTTCATCAATGTAGACTTGTGATTCTCTTGTGTTTTAGAGAACTCTTTCTGATAGCGATACAAATGCTGGAACAAAAGGCAGTTGTGTGTGTGTGTGTTGGGGGGGGGGGTCCGNGTGTGTTGGGGGGGGGGGGTCCGAAAGAGATTGCTTAAAGGCTGTTGAAAAAAATCTGTGAGAAATAACAAATATCTTTCCTAAGACGCTGGTGGTAGGAATGAGACAGATGAGGAGAAAATAGATTTAATACTCATGAAAGCCAGAGAATTTACAGTTTCTCGTTATCAAATTGGATGTGGGATCAAGAGGAAGGAAAGATACCAGGATGATATTTCAATGTTAGATCAGGGTGGCTTCTGTCCTCTATGGCAGTGGTCAGCAACCAGTATTCCGCGGACCACTGGTGGTCTGCGAGGTCCGAAAGGTTGGCGACCACTGCTCTAGGGACTAGGTAGATATAGAAAGAAATGAAGTCAAGCTAATACACCGAATGTCCCAATTTGAATAAAGTCTTGAAAATCTGTGTAAGGTAGGCGAGTTTGGAAAGAGGGAGACATCAGCTTTTGGTGGTTGGGGAAAACTTCAGTTGATTTTAATTTTCTATTCCCACTGCTTTAGGCTACCACCATAGAATCGAATACAACATCGTATGCCTCCCTTTAGCTCATTAGAAATGAGCCATCCGATCTTTACAAGAAAAAAAATGGGAAATCTCGCCACAGATGGGAATGCCTTGATTGCTTGGTGAGGCTGTGACTGCACAGTCAGCAACAGGTGCTGTTGTGTTTGTCGATCCCTGTGCTTCCACAGACAAGCTGAGACTCCGAAATGTTCAGCGAACAGCAATTTACACTGATTGCAAAAACCCTGATCTTGTTTTTCTCATATTTCCCTCTTATACTGAGCCAGTAGAGGTATCATTTCTCATCCACCTCTTCTAAATGTTTCCCTACTCTGAAAGTTTTATTTCCCACCATACCTTTGCATTCCCTTCCCACTTCATGGGCCTCTGATAATGGGCAGATGTCCTGTCAATAATGGGGAAAAATATTCTTCCTAAGAAAAATTGGCAACACAAGATGGTAGTCTATATATATAAAAGCCTAAGGACCGGAACGACCGGATTGACCAGAATGACCAGTCAACCAGTCGCTATGATGCTCACTGACCACCAGGGGGTAGATGTTCAACACAGGAGCTGCCCCCCTGGTAGTCAGTGCGCTCCCACAGCCAACCTCCCGTGGCCACTCCCGCTGGCCAGCCCCCCCAATCGGCCCCTATGGAGGAGGCTGGCTGGCCAACCTCCTGCAGCCCCTCCCCGAGGCTTGCCAACTTCCCGTGTCTCTTCCCCCCACCCCCCTGCTGGCCAGCCCCCCGATAGGCCTTGATCGCTGGCCAGACCAAGGGACCCTTCCCCCCCCTTCCCCCCGGCAGTGCACAAATTCGTGCACTGGGCCTCTAGTCTTATATAATAAAAGGCTAATATGCAAGGCAACAGAACGGTGGAACAACCAGTTGCTATGATGTGCACTGACCACCAGGCGGCAGATGGTCAATGCAGGAGCTACCCCCTGGTGGTCAGTGCGCTCCTACAGGGGAAGCACTGCTCAGCCAGAAGCCGCGGCAGAGCTAAGGACCTCTCAGCAGATGTCGGACTGTGGGGAGCAGGCCTAAGCTGGCAGTTGGACATCCCCCAAGGGATCCTGTACTGGGAGAGGGTGCAGCCCGGGCTGAGGGAACTCCCCTCCCCGCCCAGTGCATGAATGTCATGCACCGGGCCTCTAGTCTTTAATAATCTGCAAGTGCTCAATCTTCCCCTTTGGAAAAAATAAGCCAATGGATATCTCTATTTTTTTTTTTTTTTTACTTGTGGGAAGTTAATGACCAATTTGAGAGTAGGAACAGGAGGAGTGACAAGTGGCAGCCCATCTTATATATATGAAAGGACATTTCTTTTTTAAAAAAATATATTTTATTGATTTTTTACAGAGAGGAAGGAAGAGGGATAGGGAGTTAGAAACATCAATGAGAGAGAAACATTGATCAGCTGCTTCCTGCACACTCGCCACTAGGGATGTGCTCGCAACCAAGGTACATGCCCTTGCCTGGAATCGAACCCGGGACCCTTGAGTCCGCAGGCCGACGCTCTATCCACTGAGCCAAACCGGTCAGGGCATGAAAGGACATTTCAAGCCTTAAAAACAGGAATGGAGGCTCAAGTTGCATGAACTGAGTACGGAATGTGCTAGGTGGATCGAAAAGATATTATAGGTCTTTCTCATTTTACAAGGGCAGCTGCCGAAATGAGTAATATTGTTACTCTTCCTTGAAAATACACACAAGGCAGGATAGCCCTCGTGCATGACCATCTCTTGGATTTTGGGGGAAATAGTTCATGTTTAATAATAGAATCCATGGTGTGTGTCTTTCTCATATGTAAAACTTAGTTTTTAGGTTTATTTTGGGCATTGTATCCTTTAGAACAAGCATGTCAAATTTGCGGCCTGCGGGCCACATGCCTCATTTAGTTGGCCCGTGCTAGCCTTTCAGTTTGACATGCTTGCTTTAGAAGGGCTTGATGGCCATCCTAATTTAATCTCTGAAAGTCTATGTAATAGGTAAATACTTGTCCAAAATTATTTTAAACTACTTTAAAGCCACCCATCAACTAGGATAATTGATGGGCAGCTCCAATAATACTTTGTTAAATCTTCTAAAACTCTTACCTTTTTCTTTAAACTTTGATAAATAAAAGTCTTGGAGAAGAAGTTAATTAATCTCTCTTTAACTTAATTTCCCACCTATACATTGGGGATGACTTTAATATCGACCTGGCAAGATTTTCAGGAGAGAAAAACACCATTTCAATGGAACACAGTCCCCAGTAGATATATGCAAGCAGTAAATAGTAGCTATGATGATGTTCATGGTGATGGTAATATCCACAATGAACTTCATAGTTCCTACAGACCTGGGTCTGAACGGCTTCTGTAGGTTACTGCTATCTTGTGGAAGTGCATACATTTTGGGAGGATACGGACGTAAGGTGGTCATTGACCACTTTAAGAAAAAAGTATGATGCTTTTATTTGTTGTTTTTTTGTCCCTGACCTTTTATTCAGTGACCTCTTTACTTCCCCATTTCCCACGCAGACCCATTAGCAGGATGTATTGCAATATGTTGCTTGTCATCTGTTTCGAAGGCACAGTGAGAGGATACAGGTACACCAGATGGATAAACCCTAGTGTGACTAATTATTGTGTATTTGCCTTTAATTATTATCATTTATTACCAGAGGAAAGACAATAGAGGTTCTCTGACTTAGAAGAAACTGTTGGCAGCAGGGAAGTTGTGTGTGTGTGTGTGTGTGTTTTTTTTCTTCTTGTAACATTACTGAGGGCAGCTAAAATTTTCATTGTGGGTGAAAAGAAAATCATATGGATAGGTAAGCAGGCAGGCAGACAAATGATGGATGACATTTTATTTGCTTTGACATTTAATCTAATTGGTCTCAATAAATATCTCGCCTTACTTTGTAAAGATTAGTCCAGAGAATGTTGGATCCTGACCCCCCAATCCCTCTCTAAGTCTTTCACAGGAATAGTACTTCAAATAATGAGGCCAAAGTGTGTGATAAGGATTGAGACATAGGAGAGGAATTTGAAAATCACCTTCACATTTTTTAAATTATAAAGAATCTCTTATCACTTCCATTTTGATTCTCCTTTCTTTATGAAATTGTATTTTTTCAAAACATCTCTTATTAGGCTCTGATCATGAGAGAGACCATCCTACAAGCATGAAAGATTTTTACCCCTTGGCCACTTTATGGGAAACTTCTGGGGGAAAGTGTGTATTCAAGTTAATGTCTTACATAGACAAGCATGTGCGTTATAATGGAGCTTAAAGTCAGCGTAAGTGCTTTGCCGTATTGACACACCCAAACTCCACAATGGCCAGGCCTCCTCTGCTCTGGAGTAATGAATTAGAATAAGTCTCCATGAGTAGAAAGTGCTCCACACAAAGAGATGTTTTTCTTTAAACTTCATAGAGGGGTCTGTTTTAGAGACACATCTGTGTTGTAGAGTCTTATTTGGGTGAGTAAAATAGAAATAATAATGGCAAAATCTCCTCTAGTAATAAGTTACTGTTTAGATAAAGCCTTCAAAAGATATTTGAGTCTGTATTCCTCCCCGTGTCTAGATACTTTGGAGGTTTGCAGTAGGAAATGGAAGAAAAGCAGATAGTGAAGCTAGAATAGCTGCTGCTTTTGAAATGGAGTTATAGGAAGGGACCAGAGGCCAAGGTGAAGTGTAGTCCAGCCATGAAATAACCCAGGGCATCTGCTGGGTAGTGGGGGTGGGGGGGTAGGGGTGGGAGACATGCCCAGTTAGAAGGAAAGTGGGTATGTGTCCCTGGATAGAGGGGTGCATANGGCGGCCGGCGCGGCCGGCGCCCCCCCCCCCCCCGGGAGACATGCCCAGTTAGAAGGAAAGTGGGTATGTGTCCCTGGATAGAGGGGTGCATATTTTCCTAGCTTTGTGTGGTGAATATTTATTGTTTTGTTGTTGTTGTTTTTTTGGTCTTCCTAATATCATTTTCCACTCCTTAAGAACTCCTTTAGCCCAGCCAGCATGGCTCAATAGTTAAGCGTGGAGCTATGAACCAGGAAGTCACAGTTCGATTCCCGATCAGGGCACATACCCAGGTTGTGGGCTTGATCCCCAGTGTGGGGTGTGCAAGAGGCAGCCAATCAATGATTCTCTCTCATCATTGATGTTTCTAACTCTCTCTCTCTCTCTCCCTTTCTCTCTGAAATCAATAAAAAATATATACATATTTTTAAAAAAGAACTCCTTTATTTCCTCCTCTTCTTCTATGAAAATCATTTTGTCTTAGCCAAGGGGCATAATTAGAGTAACTGGAAGCTCTGACCCTCGATGGTGAATCTTTAAGGAGAGGAAGGTGACTGAGCTAGCAGAGTTTCACTGCATCCTGACTGTGGTTTTACACAAAGGAGACACGCATCCCTCCTCCCATATGTCATTGGTCGACACAGGTCAATGGACGCTTCGACACACAAGCAGATGGGGAAGTAGAGGTTTGGAACTTCAAACCTCTGACTGTGACTCCTGCTTCGTGGCCACGGAGGTTGCCTATGACACAACCGTGTGTCCAGCTTCTCATAACAGCAACCACCTCTAAGGTCCACTTGCCTTTCCAGCCTTCCTTGGAATCCTTGATCACCTTTCAATAAACTTCCTCCCCTTCCGTTCCATAGAATCAGCTCCTGCCCAAACTGGTTTGGCTCAGTGGATAGAGTGTCGGCCTGCGGACTGAAGGGTCCCAGGTTCAATTCTGGTCAAGGGCATGTACCTTGGTTGTGGGCACATCCCCAGTAGGGAGTGTGCAGGAGGCAGCTGATCGATGTTTCTCTCTCATCGAAGTTTCTAACTCTCTATCCCTCTCCTTTCCTCTCTGTAAAAATCAATAAAATATATTTTTTTAAAAAAAGAATCAGCTCCTTTCTCTTGCAACCAACATCACCTTACTGATACCACTGCACCGTAGTGCATAGATTTTTTTTTTTAAGTTGCCCCTTATGTTTTTCCCATCTCAAGCATCCAAGTTATATGGTTCCTCTGGGATCCAACAGTTTTGGGGTCAACAGAAACTTCCCAGTGGATTTAAACATCAGATGTGGCGACTGTGGTGATTAAGATGCGTCTATAACACAATACTTGACGTGATACACCTTTGCTTACATTAAAAAAATTTCCCAGTTGTTTCTTTAATCAGAATAAACTTAGGGTTTGTTTTTTGTTGTTGATCCCATTTATATGGAATTTCTTTTGTCTGAATGGGACTACCATTTTGCACCATCATATCCAGACTTCATAAAACCAGCATGCAGAATCGAATAATTGCACCAACATCAGCTTTCTGTTTCCAATAAGAAAAGAACCGCACCCTACAAAAGTGTGACATATGTCCCCCTTTTTCTCGACCGTTCATTTTTTTTAATACAAGGGCGGAAGATGCATGCTATTTGCTTGTTGACTTTTACCAAAGGCGTTTCCTTTGAGGGCGGCTGCTGGAATCTCTCCGGGCATTTTCATCTCAGTGGCAAGTCCGTTTGGAATCTGAATAGAAGCTTCCGGAAAATATTATTTTTGGAAAACTGACACTAACTGAAAGGCGGCACTAATAAGGTGGGGCCATCGTCAACAGAGGGGAGTGATGGGGGTGAGCAGAGTTGATAGAGATGAGCCACAGCGTTTGGAATCTTTCTCTGTGTGGGGGGCCTGGCGTCTCCTTCACAGACCCAGCTGCATCCTGGGAAGAGAGTCTGAAATGATCAGTGTCCCAGCCAATTCTTTCAACTTACTGTTCATCATCTTGTTCATCCCCTTTTTTTATCATGAATTCTAGATGAGCCTCTCTTCTCTATCTCGATGTTATAAAATTTTTAAAAATATATTTTTACTGATTTTAGAGAGGAAGGGAAAGAAAGAGAGAGAGAGAGAGAGAGAGAGAGAGAGAGAGAGAGAGAGAGAGAAACATCGATGATGAAAGAGAATCATTGATCAGTTGCCTCCTGCACACCCCCTCCTGGGGATCCAGCTGCAACATGGGCATGTGCCCTTGGCTGCAATCGAACCCAAGACCTTCAGCCTGCAGTCTGATGCTCTATCCACGAAGCCAAACCAGCCAGGGCTGATAGTATACATTTTAAAAAATTAATTCAATAAACCTTTATTCAATGTGCCAGGCACAGAAGCTCTGGTGTTGAATAAAGCGTGATGTAGGCCAGGCACTGCCCACTGTGTCCTGTGACTATAGACATGGGCATACGTCACTTTAATACAATGTTCTGTGATCCCAACACAATGGTAATTCAGAAAGAGGGAAGCGAAGGTGACTACAATTTCCAAGTGAATAAATGTTTGCCTGCTAACAGCGATTGCCAGTACCAGCACGATGCCTGGACGTAGTAGGTGCTCAATAAGTACTGTAGGAGACTTGCATCCACCTTTAATAAAGGTTCCTCCTTCTGCAAGGACTGGTGCAAGGGCGACATGGAGAAAGGCCCACCAAGGAAATAAGTTGGTGACATCGACTAACAGGGCCGCCGTTGAAAGCTTCTGCCCTTTCCTGTCGTGCTGTGTTAGGGCGATGCAGCTGTTTGACGTCTTGATGAGTTGGCAGTGGGTCCAGGGTGAGCTGGGTTTTCGGTCTAGTTGAGGTGCCGTGTAGAGGCGAACGCCATTTCTGGTGCCGCAGGAACAAGACGGCAGCCACCGGGTTCTCACCACAGTTTTGACACGAACTTGAGCCAGAGACCACCTCCCTGGGGTTCATTCTCAACTACGGAAAACGGGGGACCTGCCCCTTTTTGCTCTGGTGGTCGCCGGCCTGGACCACGGCAGCTTTGAGGTGGGACCCGTCAGTCCGTGGCTGCAGGCAGTGTGCTGCTGCCCAGAACTCTGGGGAGCTTGCCTTGTTTTCCCAGCTTCCCCTCTTTATTGTATTTTTTTTCTATTCGTTTTATGCGCCTATTTCATCATCTTCAACAAGTTCATAATTTAATTTCTCTTTTTGTTTGTTTTTATATCCCCTCTCTGTTTTCACCCAATCCCCGCCGTGCTCCACACTCCGAAAATCTGCCTGCTTTTTAAATCCAACGGCGTTGAATTATTTATCGTTTTGATAAAGTTCTGTTTTATCTGATGTTTATTTTCCTGAATAACAAAGAACCTGCGTGAACTTTCCCCAAAGACCAAAAAAAGGATTCTCCTTTTCAAAGATGCTGGGCAGCCGTGGCCAAAATGCACAAAGCAAGCCTTGGGTGCCCTTTCTTTGTGATTTGGGACGCCCCCCTTTATTAAACGTTCTTTCATCTAAATGTGTTGTAGGGAGGGGAACAATAAATAAATCCCTCCAGCATGGGCTTCATCCAGAACACAATCACGTGCCTCTCTTCACCGGCCAATCGTTTTGCTCCAATCACTTCTAGACCAATCACAGTACTTTAGTCCAAGAAAGGAATTCTGGGTTGTGATTGGCAGTTGGGATCACATGATAAAGATGCCTAGGAATTATTGTATCTATTTTTTTCTTTTTACTCTGTATTCTCCATCAAGCAACATAACTCAGTGTTTTGCCATCTTCATTTTAGTTGACTTCTTTGGATTTTCCGTCGTTGTCTTTCTACCCATTTCTTTCCCGTCTCTCATGGCCCTGATTACTTTGGGCCTTGGTAGTTAAATGTTTTTCAGACTCACACCCCCTCCCTCCAACATCCTGCCCCTCTTTTGCCTTATATCATTCCCTCTGGTGTTTTCTTCCTTAAGTTAATTAGCGCAGGCTTTGGAGGTGTGTCCGTAGGGGAAGGTAGGGGAGAGATTTTCAGCTTTTCCTGCTAGATCAACACACACCGCACATACACACTCACACCCATCACATGTGCATGCCCAGATGGATGGCAGAAACAAGAGTGGGTCGTCGGTCCTGTCAGAATGGCCAACGATGAGAAAAAGGACAGAGCGAAGGACCCAACCAGAGGGCAGAAGTTAGCTACAACGCCAATCAAAAGTAATTTGAAATGCCCAAGGATAGGGGGAAAACGAACGGAAGTCACATGTCTTGGATAGGTTTCAGGGCGTGCTGTTTTATCCGGGTAGGCAAAAAAAGAGAAAGTTTATTTCTGCTCATTTCTCCACCTTGCCTACTATTTCCTTCTATTGTGCATTTCTTATTTTATGTGTGTGCGTGTCTGCGTGTGCGTGCGTGTGTGTGTGTGTGTGTGTGTGTGTGTGTGTGGCGTCCGCCCCGCTCCCACCCCGCTTTCCAATCCTTCCTTTAAGGTTTAATTTAACAATAACATTTTCGATCGGGGTCCCGCGCATCTCAAGGGCATTGCTCTTGAAATTGCACACACCCTGCTCCATTTATCATGGGCTGACATGTGTCATGTTCCAGGCTGCGGCTCCAAGAGGTTACGGCGCTGAGGTGCTCCTTTGTTGATCAGCTGCCGAGACAACGGAGGCACCTTTCCTCCCGTCTCCTTTCATCCCCACCCCCGTCTCTGGTTATTAAAGCTGCCTCGTCCCCTTTCGGAAGGCCGGAGTCACCCCTTCGCAGAGCAAAGAAGAAGAAGAAACTCACAAGAATGTGTGTTGTGTTGGATCCCGTGTCTCCCTCATTTCCTGAAATTTCAGATGGGGTTGGGGCTGGGCGGGGGGAGCCCTGGGCGTTTAATAAGATTGGAATGCACCGCTCTAAACTTTCATCTTTGGAGAGAGAGAAGAGAGAGAGAAAGAGAGAAAGAGAGAGAGAGAGAGAGAGAGAGAGAGCGAGAGAGAGAAACGGAAGAGGCCATTCAAGTCAGCAGCCAGCCTGGCTTTGGCTTTGTTTGCCTGCGGACAGTGCCCTGTGCGGGATAGGGACAGCGGGTCCCAACCTGGTGCCCAGCCACACTGGCAGCACCATCTCATGGCCTCTATGCAGAGCATGTTCTTTCAGAGTCTGGCCCTTGTTTTGAGCTCCCTTCTAAGCCTCTAAGCCAGCCGGGATTTGAACTTCACCCTGAAAGCTCCTTGTGTGTGTGTGTGTGTGTGTGTGTGCGCGCGCGTGTAAATGCAAGCATTGATGGCAAAGATCTGAGACTGCCAGTTACCGGCCTCAGGCCTCCGTGGGCCGCCCCCACCAAAGGCTCACCTTGTCTCCAGCCCGGTGTGGGAACTGGGGCTGAAATGATGGTTTGGAAAAGTTTGCAGAATAGGCTCACTGCAGTCAGTACAGTATGGGGTCTCCCACGTGGCCAGGTTGGTCCCGTGGTATTTCAAAGCCACCACCCCTGACTGCTAAAGAACAGGGAGGGGTTCAGGGGTGTCCTCATGGTCCTAACCGTGGATTTCTCACACGTTCTCCTTCTGAATCGAAGTCCAGTAGTTGAGGGAAAGGCACCCAGGTATGGAGAGCACAGGTTCTGGAACTGGACAGCAACGGCCCAACCCTGGCGTGGACCCTACATGCATCCTCATCTTGCTTCACGGCTCTGCCTCAGTTTCCCCACCTGTTACATAGGGTGGACCATGGTTTCCACATCATGAGGATTGGAAGGCTGAGTACTTGACCTGACTTAGGAAAGAGCCTGGCACAGGGAGAGGGTTTCTTCAATAAAGATTTTTTAAAAGTCCAGCGAACTCTTTCTGTCTTTTCTAGCTAAGGTCGGGATCCACAGAAACAAGATGCAAAGCCAAGCATCTCACCATAGAATTATTAGCAGAACAAGTAGTCTTCCTTCAGAAGCCTGAGGCAGACACTCATTTACGAAGCACCCGGAATGCTTTTCAATCTCTTTTAAACATGGAAGGGATGGTCTTCCCACCAATAAATTCATACTATTTGAAGAACTTTTCTAATTAAGTTAATGCCGGAAACACTGGAGGGAATGATATAAGGCAATGGACCTCCCCGAGCGTCTCCCCTCTGCTCTCCTGTGACAATATAGCACCGTCACTCTTTCCCCCCCGCGAACTCCTTGCCAGCTTTAGTCCTCCCCTCCCTCATGGCTTCCTCAGGGCAGCTCACACCGACTCTGCCCCCCTCCCCGCTCCCCTGCGCTGCTACCACCGTTGCCTGGCAGTATTGATTTTTGCGGTATGTTACCTATTACTTCCCAAGACGGTCACCTTCTTTCTGGGTTGCCCATCATTGTCCTCTTAGCACACAGTAGTCCCTCACACCCTTTGTTGAACGAGTGAGTAACGGATCGAACAACTTCGATCTCTTCCTTGGAGATTCTGAAAAGGACTTGGAGACCTGAAATTCCATAGAACTTTTCTCAACCACGTTCACCAGGGATGGCCCTGGCTGTTCCCTTCTTGGTCCCACTCATCCAGCCCTTTTAGGTGAGCGCTTGCCTCTCAGAGGGGAGGCACTCCTGTGGAGCTCAGGACTGGGCAAAAGTGTGTATAACATGCAGACACACACATACACACACACACAGTTTGTCACCAGCTGCTGAAACGGACCCACAAGGGAGGCATGTCAGCGTGGGGGAAAGGGAAGCATTCCGTTAGGCAGTGCTTTTACTAAGACCGGCTAGTTGTCAAGCTCTGGGCTAATTCTGGGGACCACCAAGATGGCAAACCCCAACCCCAGCCGCAAAGAACTCACAGCAAGGAAAGGGGCAATGGTGAACCTCAAACAGTGCAGAGCTTTGACCAGAGAGAGAGATGGACATGCGGAGGCCGCCCACACACACAGTGCCAGACTCTCAGGAGGCGTCACAGAAACTCTGAGGCCGAGGTTCAGGGAGGAAGTGAGCGTTTGCCAGATGGGCCAGGGTCAAGGGTCCCCCTGAAGGAGGGCACTGCCTGGGAAAGAGTGTGGGGTGACTTCTCCCCTCACCCCCCCCGCCCCCAACTTCAACTGGCACCTTCTGCAAGACCAAAGAAACCGTCCGATCTGGTTTATGATGCTTCAGGAGATGGCTATTCAGTGGACTGGGCTCATCCAACCCATAACAGCAGACCCCTCTGGCATCTATGGCAGAATTCTCTAAGGGACCTTCACTTCTATGGGGTCCTAAAACCAATGATTAATGACTGCTGCTTCTCCTAAGTTAGGATTTGGTAGAAATTGAATGTGATGACTTGTGTGAATGAGCATATATGTGAATGTGTGTGTCAGAGAGAGAGAGAGAGAGAGAGAGAGAGAGAGAGAGAGAGAGAGAGAAGAGGAGAGGAGAGGAGAGGAGGGGAGAGAGGGGAGGAGAGAAGAGAGAGAATGAATGAGAATGAGAAATAGACTCAATAACTTTATAGGACTTCTAAAATTTGCCCTTATTCATTCAAAGAGAACTCTGCCTGTGCAAACTTCCTGAGGGAGACCTGAAAAATAATTGACAAGTGAAATCACAGCTCAAGGCCCGCTGAAAGAAAAGGTGATTGAGGACAGTCCTTTGGTTGGCCAAATATCCCATAAAAAAAAAAGTGAATTATTCAAGTGTCCACTGGTTGTTTTGTTTCTATGACAACAAACAGCAGGCTGTTGCCAACCGTTTCCTTGCTTGGCACTGCTTAGATAATAGATTGAGATGTTTCACTTTTCACCCAGATCTTAATAGCCTGAAAGGTATACCCTAATCGTCACTTCACTGGAGGCCAGCCTGTTAGCATACGAAGAATTTGTGAAAGTAATGTATCAGCAGCATTTGGGAAAGAGGGTAAAATCTGAAAGTTTAAAGTGCACAAAAACAACTAAATCACCCTTTCCCCCCCCAGCCATATATTTAGCTGTTTTTCATACCTGCAATGTATAATTATCATTCTGAATATCCTAAAGGAGTGGAATATCACCCGATTATGTTTTCCTTCTCAAACAATGGGGTCACTTTAAAAATTGATTAAAAAAACAACAACATTGTCAAATATGTCCACCTTGTCAAGTAGGGTTTTTTTGTTTTGTTATTATTATTTTCTTGATTTACATTGAAACCTTTAAAAAACAACCTATAACCAATTCACACTCTCCTTATTAAAAAAGGATCCGCCCAGCCAGTGTGGCTCAGTGGTTGAGCATCGACCTATGAACCAGGAAGTCATAGTTAGATTCCCTATCAGGGCACATGCCCGGGTTGGGGGTTTGATCCCCAGTAGGGGGCATGTAGGAGGCAGCCAATCAGTGATTCTCATCATTGATGTTTCTCTCTCTCTCTCTCTCCCCCCCTCCCCTCCCTCCCTCTCTGAATTCCATACAAATTTATTTTTTAAAAGGGCACTGTGTAATAAGAGGGAAGCGACTCAAAGGCTAAAGGCGTCAGCCAATTCCTGAAAGGGGAAGGTGCCGCCAGCCCAAACACGGGCAAACGAAAACGAGATAAGACATCATAACACGCTGAGAGGTATTCAAAAGCAATCAAGTGAAGAAGTGGGGAATATTGCACAAAAGAATCACGATATTTGAACAGTAGGTAAAGCATAGATTACAATTTATGACAGGATACAGGAAGGAGACAGGGTTTGTTTACAGGCGCCCGTGACAGAATTCCAACAAATCTCTTTTAAAAGCTTTCTCTGTGCCTTGGCATCGAATCCTGGGCAACTCGGGTGGGGCGGCCGATGAAATGCAACGCTCAGACTGGCAAGCTGGCGTTCCAGGGTGTGAGGAATAGATCAGATATGAACTCCAGACTCAGCCTCAGGCCTATCTTTTGTCCCAGAGAGGGAGAGAGAGAGAAAAACATCAATGATGAGAGAGAATCATGGATTGGCTGCCTCCTGCACGCGCCACACTGGGGATCGAGCCCCACAACCTGGACATGTGCCCTTGACAGGATTCGAACCTGGGGCCCTTCAGTCCACAGGCCGATGCTCTACCCACTGAGGCAAACCAGCCAGGGCATTGCTAATACTTTCTCTACAATCCAGTGGTTTGTGTGAATGTTATGTCCATCTCTTCTGTCTCTTTCCCAATGTGATTTCCTTCATGGTACTGGTTTCAAGTTCCATGTCAAAATGAAGAGAGTAGTTCTAAAGATGATGCTCACAATAGCCTTCCTACTCTATGACTGGACTTCAGTTGGAGTTTAGTGGGTCGCAGTTCTATTTCCTACCTACTTCATCAAGTTGTTGTGAGGATGAAATGGATTAATATATGTAAAGTGCTCGGAACAGTATGTGGCACAGAGTAACGGTTACAAAAAAATAGCTGTTGGGTCAATGAGCTGGGCAGATAAATTAGGCTGCCCTGTACGTATTCACTCTGTTCAACGCAATTGCTTGTTTCCCTTGCTCTATCCCACTCTTATTCCCGTTGCTTTTGTTTCTTTCTAGCTCAAGTCTTGCTTTGAATCTTTGATCTCTGGTGTCATTGACGAATGCTGACCGTGAACATGTATCACACACCCACTGTGTGCGGGACACTATGCGAAATATTTCACATACATCGTCTCATTGAATTTTCCCCTCGGGGCTTGTGCGGTAGGCACTGTATTTCTCTCCTTTCACCGATGAGGACACAGCCCTGTAAACAACCGAGAGATTGGCACGCAGTTCGGCCACAAGTGTGAGCGGACCTGGGGTTTGACTCTGGGCAGCCACCAGCAGGAGGCGCTCTGGGGAGGCCGAGGGATCTCCCAGGGGCAGGCAACAGCCAAGATTAGCATCCAGGGCCTGGCGCTGAGCTGAGGCATCTGGAAGGCACCGGAGTTAAAACGGGAGCACTGAGCAGTGTCCAAGAATAAGGATGTGAGTGTAGACAGAGGAGCCAGTTGTGCCTCATGTCCCTGGGACTGTGGTCGACAAACCGCGGCTTGCGAGCCACATGCGGCTCTTCGGCCCCTTCAGTGTGGTTCTTCCACAAAATACCACGTGTGGGCGCGCACGTAGAGTGCGATTGAAACTCCGTGGCCCATGCGCAGAAGTCGGTATTTTGTGGAAGAGCCACACTGAAGGGGCCAAAGAGCCGCATGTGGCTCGCGAGCCGCGGTTTGCCGAGCCACAGTTTGCCGACCACTGCCCTGGGACATCATGGCAGAACCATGGGCGCCCTGTGAAAAGTCCCATCAGGATGGGAGGAGGTCTGTCCCCTCTAACATACTCGCCGCCCGTCTTGCTGAATGCAGAGCAAGTGGCCTGGGGAGAGACATGGCCGGATTCAGAATTAGAAGGCGGTGTGCAAGTTCCCGGTGCTTTCTGGGCTCAGCCCTCGGAACCTCGTGAGCTTCAGGAATCCTCCATGATACCTACACGAAATGCCCCTATGAGCTGGCGATGTTAGTTGCCTTTTATGCTGTATAAAGGGCAGAGGGACACAGATCCACCCCCGGGACCTCTAGGAGAAAAATACTTACATCCCAAAATAAAAATACCCAATGACGTTATGGAACACAAACCGGGTTCTTCGTAGGAGTCCTCTGTCGTTGAGTGAAAAATCGGTTACCTATTAATATTGTCATCTTCTCCGAATCGAATCTGCTCAGATGGGCTAGAGGGGACGAGCGCCTTAATTTGCTTCCCTGGTTGGTGGCCGCTGGAAAAGGGGAAGTGAAACCGCCGGTCCCAGGAAATGAGGAGAGGTGGTGTCAGGGAGCTCGGTGGGACGCTGACTTAAGTCGAGAGTAATTGCCAAGATGATTAATTATTCCTCTGAGCCGTACACAAGTGCCCCTTTCTCTCCTCTTCGCCAGCAGGCTGACTTCAGGAGAGGAGCTGGCCCATGCTGGTGGCTCCAGCTGCCCAGGCACCACCGGCTCCATGGCCCCATGTCCCCTGCAGAGCAGTGGCCGGGGGACATGAGGCCAACTCTTTTCTCCGGAGAACTTCCCCAGGGGTCACCTTGCAGTGTTGTGGCAGCTCATCCCCTTTCTTCAGCGGAGTCCCGGGCATCCCTCCCTATTTCTCAAGCCTCTGTGAGAGCATTTCCCCTCAGGGCCTTCTTTTTGCTTTTAGGACAATGGTTCTCAACCTTCTGGCCCTTTAAATACAGTTCCTCATGTTGTGACCCAACTATAAAATTATTTTCGTGGCTACTTCATAACTGTAATGTTGCTACTGTTATGAATCATAATGTAAATATCTGATATGCAGGATGGTTTTAGGCGACCCCTGTGAAAGGGTCGTTCGACCGCCAAAGGGGTCGCGACCCACAGGTTGAGAACCGCTGTTTTAGGAAGTAGACAGGGACAGGCACCAACCTCTTAGCCCAGGGTTTTCCCCGTGTGATGGCCTTGATCTTCCCCAAAGCCCATCAGATGGGTACAGTTTCCTTTCTTTTGCAAATAAAAGGGGCTGAGGTCAGCCGGGGTCGGAGCCGAGCTGGCACAGCGAGGAAGGGGCAGGACTAGGAGCCAGGTGTCCCCGAGTCCAGGGCACATTACCTGTCACTCCTCCGCCAAGCCCCTCCCAACTTAGCACCCAGTTCAACCCAGAAGTGCCTGACCAGGGGACCCATAGACACGAGTCTTCCTCAGAAACGCCATACAGTTTTTATCACCAACTATCAAGTCCTGTTGAAGAGGAGAGGTAAATCAAGCATGCATTAAGCGATGATGTGGTATGTAGTGCTTAAGAGTCCTGTCCTTGGGACTAGCCTACCTGGGTTTGTAAGCCGTGTTTTCCAGTTGCTACATATATGGGAGATGTTGAGTAGTCAACTTAATTAGTCCTTGCTCAGTTTCTCAGCTGAGAAATGGGTATGTTAAATAGAACTTCCCTCACAAAATGATCACGAGGATTAAATCATATACGGACAATGCTTAGAACTGTTCCTGGTGCTTAGTAACCAATCAATAATTATCAGCTGTTGTTATCATCATAGCAGTGATGTATACCCAAGTAATAAGATGTAGATGAGTTGACATAAACACAAGCGTTTGACTAAAAATCAGTGTCAAAAAGAGAGAGGGAGAGAGGCAGCAGGGCAGAAGAGAAAAAAAGAACATAATTGATTGGGCCACAATTTAGGTAAGGATCTGGAAGTTTGAGTGGTCCATAAGCTAAATAAATTCTCTCACTTATTTTTAAAAGGTGAGTGAATTCAATAAGAGACCTTGTGAGGATAAGCAGAGCGTCCTTAGAATCTTCTGTCTTTTGCTCCTGTTGATCAGTTCTGAGCCAGATGGTTTCATTCCTGGACAAGGTCCTTTAAACGGAAAATTAATAACCCCAAACTAGAGGAGAGAAGGCAGGAGGAGGCTGTCCGGCCGTCCCTCCATTTAAAGAGAACAAGGAGGATGGATGTAGAGACGCCACCAAGGGGGAAATCTTGACTCACTCTTGAAGAGAATTTCTTAGCTACTTCAAATATCCAGTAGGCTGTTGGGCTTGCTCATGAGTGCCCGGCCTCTGAGAGTACACTGGAAAGAGTTATGATAGAACTTGCCATAAATTTTGCTAAGAAGATTGTTAATGGAAGTCTGAATTACATAAGCTGTTCAAGGACTTCTTGAACAGGAGTCAGCCAATCAATGATTCTCTCTCATCATTGATGTTTCTATCTATCTCTCCCTCTCCCTTCCTTTCTCTGAAATGAATTTAATTTTTTTTTTAAAAAGTTTGACCATCTCTGATATTTGTAAATTCTGTGACAAAAAAGAAATAAGTCTTCCCATAGCCACCTTTCTCTAGTACCCAGTCTCCACATTTCCGACTCCCCACAATGACTGACCCTCTCCATTCCCTTCCGAATTCTTTGGTAGATAGAGCTCCCCCCACCCCAGCCCAGGGGGTTATGCTGTCACTAGGAAACCTACAGACTTTGCTTCTTCCCATTGGCCTGGATGCTTTTCAAGAACCAGGTGTGTTCGTCCCCATTTCTATGTAAGCCAGTTGCATCTGTTACTGTAATTGCTCAGTTTCATTAAACATTATGGGAGCTGGTGCAATATTAGTGTTAGAAGGAAGAAGAATGTTGTGTCTAGGAAAACGAACTTGAATGCTTTGGAAAGAGTTGATGAAGGCGATTTGCTCAAAAGTAATTGCTGTTAAATTAGGTGTGAGTTAGACAAATGTATAAGATTGGGAAAGATCATTAAAATTTAGATGGATTCTCTTTTGCGATTGCTCTTTAAGTTCTTACTCCACTTTGTGTAAACTGAAAAAAATTGTGTATGCTGCTTTACTGGGTGTGATTTAGGCAAAACGAGGGCACAAAATGCCGATCAGCAGGGCTATAGGCAGAGAGAATGCCCTGGCCTTCTATAAAAAGGTTGATTACATAGCCCTAGCTGGTTTGGCTCAGTGCATAGAACGTTAGCCTGTGGACTGAAGAGTCCTGGGTTCAATTCCGGTCAAGGGCACATGCCCAGGTTGTGGGCTCGATCCCCAGTAGGAGTCAGCCAATCAATGATTCTCTCTCATCATTGATGTTTCTATCTCTCCCTCTCCCCTCCCTTCTCTGAAATGATTTTAAAAAATTTTAAAAAAGGTTGACAAATTAAAGATACATTTTTACATCTTTTAAGTTAAAAAGTTTAATATATGATGGGGTTTTTTATGATTCTCTGATGACTGGATTTTTAAAATCCATCACCGACATTCTACCAAGTCATAACCGCTACTATGCAGCCAAGTGACAGCTAAAAGGTAGAACTGCTGTGACTGTTAGAGTGACTGGCGTGGCAGGGAGTGACTCCAGAATTCCACAGTGGCTACGGCAGGAATAGGCACGTCAGACCTGGTGACATAAAGTGTGTGTGTGTGGGGGGGTGGGGGGGCACTGCCAAGCAAGAGAGAAGGAAGCACGTAGGAAGGCTGCTGAGCCTGAGTTAGAGAAGTCGGTTCGGATTAAGTCCCTGAGACAAGGGGGTTAATGCCAAGTATTGGGTGTTCTTATCACACGATGAACAGTGACGGTATCCAAGATGACACCAAGGAACATGAGCCACCAACCAGGACCTGAGATAAGCTTCAGAGACAGAAGAGACAGGTGTAGGAAGCAGGCACTCGGTGCCTTAGCCCAGTCGGGGTGAGCACTGAAGACAGAAACAGCTCACCCTGTAAGATAGCCTTAAAGCAACGATCAAATGGAGGGGTGGAGATTCTAAAGGATTCGTTCAGTCGTTCACACGGAGTCGTTTGGCTCCTATTATGTGCCAGGCACTGTTCTAGGCATGGGAATTGAAGCAAAGAATGAAATAATTATATTTCTGCCCTCAGAGTGTTGACTTCTGGCTGTGGAAAGACATACAGCAACAGTGTAAATGAATATATAAGATAAGTACAGATGGTGGGAAATTCTAGAAGAAAATAAAATAGGGCATTAAGAGAGAGACTTAAAGCTTTGGGAATATGTGGGGAGTCAGAACAGTGTCTCCTAGGAGGTGACACATGAATTGAGGTATGAATGATGAGAAGGGACCAGCTATGTAAGGATTTGGGCATTATATTCTGAGGACCACTGTGTTTAGCAGCCTTGATGGACATGGCATCCAGAGTTAGTGGGCCAGGCTTCAGAGCTTGGCATTGCCACAAAAGGTTCTTCAGACGTGTGCAAGTCACTGCACTGCCCCAATCTTCTATGTTCGCGTCAGAAAATGGAAGTAAGGCCCAGATGGCGTGGCTCAGTGGTTGAGTGTCAACCTAGGAACCAGGAGATCATGGTTCAATTCCCGGGCTCAGGGCACATGCCTGGGTTGTGGGCTCAAGCTCCAGTGTGGGGCTGCGGGGGTGGGGGGGG
>JAWPEG010000013.1:4804210-4818977 GCA_035771395.1 Myotis vivesi | reverse complement strand
TATTTTTTTTTTTTTTTAAAAAAGTATATAATATCCCAGATCCTCTCAGAGGCATCACAAAGCTGAGTGAGTCACTGACAACAAATGCCTCCCGTACTGGTAGCCTAAGTCTCCCCTATACCACGCATGCTCTCAAATCTATTTCTGCACGTGTATGTTTTCATCTTTACCAAATGGCATCGCTGAACACTAGTTATCTGTATCGTAACACATGTTGTCTTTCCTGGAACGCATTTCTTTCCCAGTGCCTAGGAGAAAGCTGAGCATACAGTACAAAGTACATTAACACTGATCAATAGCAGCGATATGGCCAGAAAGGCCACGGTTTCTGCATTTGTCTAGATTCTGAATCTTCACATAACATGCCGGACACCTGCTCTGGCCCCACCGCAAGACTTTAGGAGTCATTTAGACATCTCGGTATCCCAGAATCTCAGCCTTACAGCAGGAATGACACGAGGTTTGGGGGAGTCATGCCAGTGAAGAGCCGCGTTTTCTTCTATAGCTAGACATGCAGAAGTCTAAATTATGTATGCACTCTATAAAGATTTTTTTTAAAAGATCAAGCGCCAAGCCTGTTCTTCCTACCAACCCTTTAAAATCTTCTTCGGCACTGAGGGATTTTTCCGAAATTCATTGCTGGTGAGTCCTCAAGGTGACCCGAGAAAGGTGGTGTCTCGCAGACTGGGAGGCGGAGAAGTTGTCTCTGCCCCAGCAACTACGTGCGCGCGTACACACACACACACACACACACACACACACACACACACTCCTTCATGAAAATAAATGACTGTGCGTGGGGCTCACATGTGTCCTCGCAGGCACCATCCTAGTGCCCCCAGATCTTTGCCAGCCTCAGTCCTACACAGAGAGGACGAGGTGGGCCATGCACGGCCATGCAGGTGTGGAGGAGGGTCCCCCAGGCTGCGCATCCCCAGCCGGGTTCCCTTCCATTTATTTCCCTGGCACTGGCTGTGTGTGCAGCGAGCCGTGCTGCGGCCGAGATACCCCAGAGAAAGGGGATGCCCGCGGAGCTATTTTTCAGCATTACATACTTCGCTTCCTAATAAATGAGATCCAGACCATGCAAACAGCCATCATCTTGGGGGAAAAAAACACCACAGACCCAACGCAACACAAAGTAAAAAATACACGAGCCCAGAGGGGAGGCATTCCCTCAAAATTTGATTCCATAAACTCTCTTCTCATAGCATCCACCTTCCCAGAAGGTTTTGTGCTGCTGAGATGGATCGGGGCTCCAATGGTGTTTGGAAAAAAAAAAGTGCTAGTTCTTTCTGGGTCCTCCAGCCAGCTCATTTCACCAGCAGACGGAGGATTATCCTATATAATAAAGAGCTAATATGCTAATTAGACCGAACTGCAGAATGACCCTCTGAATGACGTTCAGGACGAAGCTGGGGCTGTGAGGGCCAAGCCCCTTGCATGAATTTCGTGCATTGGGCCTCTAGTTTCTATATAAAAGCAGGGAGGGACACAGTTGAGACCCGGTTGTATTGCACCTGATTCCACCCCTGTGCTCACTGATGGGCATGCACCATGAATTAGGAGGTATTTATCAGCACCCTGTGCCAAGCAACACATCAGGCCTGTAGACTGTAACAGCACGTGAGGGGGTGGACATGCGAGGTGCCCATCCTTGCCCGGCAGAGTCTCAGATGCTCCGGGGCTGTGGCTTTTGGTGGCTTCTTCCAGTCTCTGGGCTTTCCCATGATCCTTCAGCAAAAAAAAAACAACAAAAAACAACAAAAAAAAAAACAAACCACCCAAAAAAATCCCCCCACATTTGCATGCAACTTGGAATGTTGAGGTCACCGGCGCCGCTCGCTGTGTCAACTCAGGGAATCAGTGGACAGTAATACAATCTCCCCACGTCCACCAGGGAATATAATATTTCACACAGAAAATAACAAAAGAGTCCCCCGGCCCCGGGGCAATATCCTGAAGTTGTTTGAGGTGAAAGAAAAGAACAGTCTTTGGGGCAAAAGAATTTAGACTCTTTAGCCGTAAACTTTGGTTGCCTTTCGTCTTACATCCCGTGGATATTGGTTGAGATCTATTCCAGGTGAGAAAAGGAGTGGGTCTCGCGTGCAATCTGGGGAGATTTCTCTGCCCTCTTTTTGTTGACCCTGAAGCGATAAAGGAGACCTTTCTGGCCAGAGGCTCGCCACTTCCTAGTACAATTTTAAAATGGCACCTGGTGGATGTCCTGGCCTCTAGAAAACTCTCGATGCTGATGCTACATCCCTCTTTTTATAAAAAAATATATTTTTATTGATTTTAGAGAGGAAGGGAGAGAGCAATAGAAACATCATTGATGAGACAAAATCATTGATCGGCAGCTGGGTATCAAGCCTGTTTGATACAGATGCTAGATTTACCCAAATTAATACAAGAATCAAGTGGGGGGGAATAGATATAAAAACATGTTTAAGCAAACTCTTAAAATAATGTCCAGATTTAAGGATTTTTTATTGGTTAGATTTCGTAAAGTGTCATTGCTGAAATTATATGGACACAAAATACTATTGGGCTAATAGTCAATGCTCTTATGGAATGCAAATCCTACATAGTTTATCTAATTTATTCCTTCCAGCTACTTTAAGTCGTTGTTTTTCTTGGCTTTATAGTTGAAGAAAGTGAGCTTTAGGGAAATTAAGTCCCTTGCCTAAAATCATATAGCTACCCAGGGCTGAGGGCTTTAATTAAAGTTTTCCTTTTTGTTTTCAAATCTTTCTTTCATACTACAGGATGGTATTCAAACACGTTTAAATGTCTTTTAGAGGAAAGTCAAATGATTTCCTTCCTCTGTCTCGGAGGACTGGTAGCTAGACGGTCACCTGGAACATTCTGTTCATTCCAATAGGTCTGAACATCCTGATGTTGCAAAGGACATGCTTTGAAGTCATTGTCCAAGTGTGGGCGGGCAATGGCTTCTCCCTCAAAACTATGCCGTTCGTCATGAAGTAATTCCATCCTCCTGCGTTTAAAGGGACAGCTGAAGGCTGGAGCCAGTGAAGGGCTTTCTTCCCCCACCCTTCTGTTTTTCTTCCTTCAGCTTCCAACACGCACTTGCCCAAATTGTGTGATTTAAGCGTGCTCTTTAATACATATCTCCGCCAGGTGAGGAATGGCCGGCGCGTTCCATTTTGTCAGTAACGATTCTGTATCTGTCACTCTCCGCAGGTCGCCTGTCCGTGGACTGTGGACCATTTTCACATTTATTTTGGAATAGTATTCGGGGTATTGTTTTCATTCAAGGGCAGGCATTGGAACCAAGCCGATTACTTATTTCATAAACTTTCAAACTCTTCGGGATGGTAATGAATGTGAGCCTTGACCCAGGGTGTCGTGGATGCATGGCCTCCTCCATCAAACATCTACTCATTCCATAAGCAGAGAGCCCGAGAAATGGACCGTTTTTCTCTGGCTCAGAGACCCAGCTCCCATCCCTTACCAGTGGCCGGCAAACTGCAGCTCTCGAGCCACATGCGGCTCTTTGGCCCCGTGAGTGTGGCTCTTCCTAAGCCTTAGGAGCACCCTAATTAAGTTAATAACAATGTACCTACCTATATAGTTTAAGTTTAAAAAATTTGGCTCTCAAAAGAAATTTCAAGGCCTAACCGGTTTGGCTCAGTGGATAGAGCGCCGGCCTGTGGATTCAAGGGTCCCAGGTTCGATTCCTGTCAAAGGCAGGTACCTTGGTTGTGGGCACATCCCCAGTAGGGGGTGTGCAGGAGGCAGCTGATCGATGTTTCTCTCTCATCGATGTTTCTAACTCTCTATCCTTCTCCCTTCCTCTTTGTAAAAAAAAAAATCAATAAAATATATTTTTAAAAAAAAGAAAAAAGAAATTTCAATCGTCGTACTGTTGATACTTGGCTCTGTTGACTAATGAGTTTGCCGACCACTGCCTTAGTGTCCACAGGTAGCCAGAGATGCCTTCCTCAGACTTGATGATTCTGGGTTTGGTTCAACTTTCTGCCGCGCAGATAAAAAACAGCTGCAATTTTCTGCTTGAATTTCTCTGTGACTAAATCCATTGATCATCCTTTCTCTCTGTGAGTGAGAAGTGTGTTTTCTCCTTAATAACTCCTATCCTTCTCCCTGCGTTTTGTTTTTTTTTTTTCTTTCCTCCTTCGCTTGTTTGTGTTGTGTTGGTCAGTCCGACGCGCTATTCCTCTGAGAGACAGAGAGAGAGTGCGGAATTGAAGTTATTTTATGCTTGGGCTCCCTTGGTCCCAATTTTCAAATCTTCATGTCAATTTTCACACATCAGTGTCATGTGGTGAATGCTATGGAAATTTCTGTGGGGTCCTTGGGAGGCAATTTATACATGAATTTCTCCCCCCCCCTTCCTTTCCCCGCCACCCTGCTGCAATTCCTGTCTTTTCTAAGAATAAGTGGGTCTATAATTAATGTGGATTTGAAAATATAACGGCATTCAAAATTCTCGTCGCCGGTTTTTGAGGCCGTGTCTTCCTTGCAGTACACACACAAAAGCAGAAATGCTTGCAAGCTCTCTCTCTCTCCCTCTCTTTCTCTCTCTCTCTCCCTCCCCTAATAAATGGGCTTGTGTAAAAGGAATAAAAATTACAGTGTGTTGGCGGTAAAGAGCGACTAATTACTCAGGAAGAAGCATGTTTTTATTTTTCAGAACTGCACGGAAAATGGTTTGTCATGCAATAAATTTGCTAATCACCAGGTAGGACACACAGTGCCATCAGCACCTTCCTACCCGCCGCGGCTTCCTTTGAAAGTCGGTATGTTACCGTGCGGAGAGGAAATTATATCTTTCTGGAAATGAACATGACAGCCGACGTTCACTGAATAGCTGAAAACTTCCCCGGCAGTCGGAATGCCAGCGGCATAAACAGGAGCGTGGGAGCGTGGTTAATGGTGCCAAAGACGGGCAACTGCCACCCGACCTTGCCTTTGCTCGGAGAGCAGACAGCCCCGACCCCCTCCTCGCGGGCATAATCATTCACTTCCTCTTGCTCTTTCGCTGTTAACAATGAAAGGGAAAGGCTTCCCAAAGAAGGACACATGGTTGGCCTCGATTTTTTTAAATAATTATATTTTCCTTGATTTCAGAGAGGAAGGGAGAGGGAGAGAGGGACAGAGACATCCATGATGAGAGAGAAACATGGATGGGCGGCCTCCTATACGCCCCCTACTGGGGATGGAGCCTGCAACGTGGGCATGTGCTCTGACCGGGAATCGAACCAGTGACCTCTAGGTTCATTGGTCAATGCTCAACTACTGAGCCATGCTTGATTTTTTTTTTTTTTTTTTTACTCTCCTCCAAAATTCCCCTTTCCTCAGCCCCTTGCCATCCAATCAATGTTGATTCTGATAGATTCACATTAAGTTGTACCGGAAGAATCTGGAGAATCGCTTCTGACCCAGAAAGAGAATCCTGTCTCAGAGGCAAAGCAGATGGGTTGAGCTACCTGGAGTTAGGCTGGAATTCTTCTGTTTCCTGTTCACATTCACACCCAGACAAGTCTTCGCAGTCCAGCGACAGAGACTTGCTTAGAATGTGACAGATCCTTTTGATTTGATAGGATCAAAGAGGCTTTCTACTCATTAAGGTCCTCACAGTCACATTCCTTCTTGAGTCTGTTTTCAAACTTAGGGGCCCCTGGGGAATGGAATTTGCAGAAAGTCTGTCATTTAGGGAGTCCTTAAGCTGCATCACAAGAGGCCAGGCTCCGCCTTCTCATTGCTTCCATCTTGATCCCCCTCCTATGTAATTACTGTGTTGAGAGCAAGGAGCTGGCTTTTTCCTTCTTTCCCGATTCAGTGCATGAAGATGGAATGAATCCTTTTACATGAAATTAGAACTCTAAGTTCTAAGGCCCTAACCCAAGATGTCCCCGTCTTGACGATGCAATGGTTTCTCACTGCCGTTGTCTCGTTTGTAAAATGGTACTGACTCATAATGCCTCTTGCCTACCACACGGACAGAATGACAAGTGAACAAAACTGTGCTTTCATTTATATCTGCCTTTAGGTGTTCTACAAAACCAATGGAAGCTTCCGATTAAGGCTTTCCTGGTCGTTAGAGCAAAAATAATGGGGCACAGTATATAGTGTGGTACTTAAATTGAACCAACTCTGGAACCAGATTGCCTGGGTTCACAGAGTACCCCGCCCCCAACCCTGAGACTTTGCATGTGCCATTACCCTCTGTGCCTTAGTTTCCTTTTCTATAACCTTAGGTTGTAGTCATCATTCTTGTAAGATCATTGTAAGGGTTAAAAGTAATCCACGTATATCCATTAGGGACACTTACCCACTCAACAATAATATCTGTTATTACCACCACTTTTACTGAGAAGTTTCACCGACCTGTTTTTTCCCACATGTGAAATCCAGGCATGTGCAAGTATGTAGGCATTCCCCTAGGACCTTTGTGCAGTTGTTGTTACTGTCAGAATATACAGATATGCCAATATGACTTTTTTTTTGCTCTAACCTAATTATCCGTTGACTCCATAAATGAGTTCAGTAATACAACCTCTGATTTCGGATCCTTTGCATGCATGTAGAATATCATGTAACTAGGCCCTATTAATTTTTTCTTTCTTTTTTCTGTGATGGCTACCAGTAGGACAAATGTAGTAGGCGCCAGAAATAATATACCTACGTGTGGGTAATAGGTTTGGACACACTATGAGAAACATGTCTCCTTTTCAACCTGGAAGGGCCACCACCACCAAGTCCTACATCTTTCCAGCTGGCAGGGCTCATGAGCTGCTTGCTGGCCTTGCAGCATCAGGCTGACACCTTCACTTCCGGGCCACCTCATAATCATTGATGATAAACCTAATGAGAGGGAGAGGTGGGGTGCAGAGGGAGGGGGCCAGTGTGGGCAACGAGAAGGAAGAGATGGGACTGAGGGAAACAAAACAAATACTGAGCTTTAATGCCCTTGACACTGAAGCACCCGCTAAAGGCACGGTGCACGGCAGCTGATGACCCCATTTCAAAGACGGGCATCGCGCTCCCCTTGCCGTGAATCAAAGGAGCTTTCAGCTCCCCCGCAAACCAGGGACTCCGACGTGCACCTCCAGGGCTGTGCACATCACAGAAGGCAACCGGGCAGGGTTTGATTTCATTCTGAAGCAATCAGTGGGGAGCTAAACATTTCTGAGTGTGTCACAGTGGGGTCTGTGGACACAACTGTTTGACTTGGTGTGCCTGAGCATGGCTACATGTGTGAGAAGAGAGAAAACAATGGATATAGATACATTTATAGATATGAAGGTATAACTATGGACCTAAATATCTATCTATCTATCTACCTACCTACCTACCTACCTCCCTACCTACCTACCTATCTACCTATCTATCTATTGATCCATTAATCTATCTATCTGTCTATTCATCTATCTATCTATCTATCTATCTATCTATCTATCTATCTATCTATCTATCTATCTATCTATCTATCAGTCCATTCATCTATCTATCCATCCATCCATCCATCTATCCATCCATCTATCCATCTATCTATCTATCTATCTATCTATCTATCTATCTATCCGTCTATCCGTCCGTCCATCCATCCATCCATCCAC
Source organism: Myotis vivesi (assembly GCA_035771395.1). Lineage (NCBI taxonomy): Eukaryota > Metazoa > Chordata > Mammalia > Chiroptera > Vespertilionidae > Myotis > Myotis vivesi. The sequence continues at coordinate 4,811,373 of JAWPEG010000013.1, read as the reverse complement.
CCATCCATCCATCCACTCACCTATCATCTATCTTCTCCTTTCTTTGTACCACGTGAAGCAGAACTCTTTGGAGTCTCTGCAATAAGGGGCCCAGGTGTGGCTCAACGCAGCCAGGTAGTTGGGCCCACCCACGTCATCCAAGCCGGCCCCTTGCTTTCAATCGTTTCCTGGTACTTTCCTTTCTGTACGGCTTCGGATCTTTAAAAAAGAGAGCGCTTTCCTGGGCTTTGCTTCTCGCCGGCTGGCTCCATGAGTGCTGGTGAAAGGGCTGGCATGACAACCCCTTGAGGCTGAGTCCTGTGGATGAGGGGATGGATGGTGAGCAGCGGCTGTACTCACACGCCCTCCTCAGTGACCCTTGCCAGTATCCCTCACCCATGACCCAGAGGGATGGTCTCCTGGGGAAGCCAGGTCAGGCTCTGTGTCCATCAGCCTGTGCGTCTACTAGCTGTGTGACGGAGCATTTTCTGATGTTGACACGCTTGTGGGGGAAGTGGGATGGAGGCTAGTTTCTCGTTTCCCACTGAGCTGTCAACCAAAAGGGCCTCTGCTTATACCGGGTTTCACGGTCCTCCCAGGCTGTGCTTATACCCCCAGCCTGCGGCTGCCATCCCTTAAGAACTTGGGGCGCTTTCCTTCGAGCTAAAAACTGGAGAATAACATTTTCTGAACTAAGAATGTAGGTACATGAGCACTGTTCTCCCCGATGTATAATTTTCCTGACAAGCATTCCTATCATAACGTGTATTTTCTTCCTCTCTGCTCCCGGTACTCATTTTGACGTTAAAATAAAACGCAATAATTAAATGGACTAGAATACTTTAAGTAATTTGATTGGCAGGAACAATGACTGTTTACAGAAGCAACGGAAAAACTTCACTTTCTCTTTCTATTGTACACGATTGGCTTCGTCTTGGAGCCCCAATCATGTGGGTTTCTATATCAGCAGATTGTCCAAATAATTGACCACTTGAAGGCCAAATGCAAGTGTTGGTGGTCTTTCGAGTAACTAGGCATTTTTTAAACTTCTTTTATGAAAATCTCTTGTAATACATATGTATTTTTCATGTGCTGCCTTCTGGAATAATTTATCTCATCAGTATAGAAATGCCCACGTCACTCCGATAGTTCTTGGCACCAAAATAATACTGTATTTCAAATCAGGATTATTTTTTTAAAAAATCCATATAATATAGTTATTCTTAGTGGCAAACTATTAATAAGGAAACAGTTCATCTGTTTTGAGGGCAGATTAACTACATGTGGGGATTTAGCAGATGATTTAATTGTATTAGGCAAAATAAAAACAATGATGTCTGTAGACTAAGTCCAGGCTCCAGTGTGGTCAGCTGAGAAATTAAATCTAACATAGAACTTGCCTTAGTCCCACAATGCTCTGCTCAGGCATGAGAGACCAACCAGACTCTTGCCTCTGGTGTCCCCTGCGTAGCTAACAGGAGTGGGGGGGACTCTCCTGCTGAGTTAGACCAATGGCAGTCTTGTTCACGTCCCCCTAAGCCAGCCTCACCACTTTGAAGCAGGCGGGTATGGACTCCCAACCCCTGGAGTTCTTTGTAAATGCCTGGGCTGTAAGTTCTCTGCAACCATTGTGATTTCTTCCTTTTCCTCCCTTTTCCCTGATCACCATCAGCTCCAAAGTCCATCACTACCTCTTTGAGCCAGGATTCCTAACGCCACAAGACAATCTCTCTCTCTCCCACACAATTACTTGCCAATTACACATTAAAATATGAACTTACACCCTAGCTGGTTTGGCTCAGTGGATAGAGTGTCGGCCTGCGGACTGAAGGGTCCTGGGTTCGATTCCGGTCAAGGGCACATGCCTGGGTTGCAGCTTGATCCCCGGTAGGGGGCGTGCAGGAGGCAGCCGATCCATGATTCTCTCTCATCATGGATGTTTCTCTCTCTCCCTCTCCCTTCCTCTCTGAGATCAATAAAACTATATTTTAAAGAAGTGAACTTATAACAGTGTTTAAAGAAGACTTTTACTAGAGTAGCTTGTTTACTGAAAGAGGACTTATGGGGGTGACAAGGACGAGGGAGTTTATATGGCTTGGTCTTTCCTACATGATGCCTCGGGCCTGTTACTCATCGTGGGATAAGCATTTTATAATACAATACCAGTCAGTTACTTTGGCTTGTTTATTAAAAGGGTCTTTCATTACATGGCTATGTGTGAATACACTTTTCACATGCTCTTGAGATTTGCAAGTCCATGCAATGATGCAATTGTGGTGATGACTGTTTAGCAGATAAAACAAAACAAAAAACAGACACAGAATGAGCCACTTTTCCAAGATCATGTTGAAAGTCAGTGCCTGAGTCTTAGCCAGAGCCCAGGAACAAGGATCTATGCTTTTATTAGGACTTTTGAAAAATAATAATCAAAAAGCAGCTTGGCAATATCTGAACATTAACTTCTGCACGTAGAAGGAAAGCAAAAACAAATAGTTAAAAAAAATTATTTGGGGGAGTAGTGGCAAAAGTGAACAACAATTTCACTTCCACAAGTCCATTTTTGTACGGTAACTTCATTATCTTATTTAATGCTCTATCATAAGTAAGTGAAATATTTCCTTTAATTTATGAATGCAGTAAATCTTAGGTCAAGTTGCCAAAGACTGCACAGCTAGTGAGGTGGTGCATGGAGCCGGAATTTGCAGGTAGAACAAAATCCCATCTTCCCCTCCGCCCCCAAATATATTTTTATTATTTCAGAGAGGAAGGGAGAGGGAAAGAGAAATAGAAATATCAGTGATGAGAGAGAATCATTGATCGGCTGCCTCCTGCACACCCCCTACAGGGGATCGAGCCTGCAACCTGGGCATATGCCCTGACTGGGAATTGAACCATGACCTCCTGGTTCATAGGTCGATGCTCAACCACTGAGCCACACCGGCCAGGTTAAAATCCTATCTTTTATTTTTTTAGGCTCCATAATGCACAGATGAGCAAAGCTCTAAGTTTAGCTCCACGACACATGTGATGAACTAGCCTGCCCATTTTGTTCTGTTCCGGTATTACTTTATCCGCAATAGGCTGTTCCCAAATCTGAACATTTGTCCCAAGGGACACAGCGCGAGAGTACGGGTGTTGAAGTTCACTCCTCCTTTCTGAATAATGTACTCACGATGAGGCTGTCTGTATCAGGGACCACCTTGCACCAGGTCTCTACGTACATTTCCCCGGTTATACTTTTTGCTGCTTTAAAAAGCATTTATGTTTTATTAATAGGATGAATTTTATTACAAAATTCAAAAATGTCCACACTGTCCCACCCCTTCTGTCCCTGGGCCCCTCGGTTCCCCTTTCCAGAGAGAGCCGGTGACAGCAGGCCAGGGTGCACCATGCCAGGGATAGTCTATGAATCCGCAGGCCTACGGGAGTGACTGTGTTTCATACCAACAGCTGCCTGTTTGCAGATCATTCTTGCAGCGATTCCCGAATGAGCTGCCTCATTCACGTTAGCAGCTGCTTTGTATTGCGCTGTTCGCCTTGACCATGACTTACTGGACTAGATCCATTTTGATAGGCACTTAAGTTGTCCCAGACAATTTGCTGGCTCTCAATAGGCTTGCGGGGAGCATTCTCATACATGCTTCTTTGCACACACGTGTCAGGACATAGGAATGATGGATTTCCCAACGTGGAAGCAGCTCTGGTCACAGAGCCTGTATGTTCACATGTTGAGCAGATCTTGTTAGAATGCTTCTCCTCACTTTGCATACATGGATTCCCCTGCCGTGTTTGGAAATTCTATAGAAAACATGATGCTTTAGACCGGTGGTTCCCAACATGGGGCACATGCCCCACAGGGGGGAAATTTGACTTTTAAGGGGGGCAATTTGAGAGTGAGTTATTAATAGTGATTTCTTTGCATTTCTTATGGCTCTAGGGGCCTCATATATAGTCTATAAATATATATTGTGACATATGTATGCATTTTAGTTCTCGGTTATATGTTTTGAAACTATATTTGCTATTTTTTTATATAACTTCATATTATTATTATTATTATTTTAACAATTTCTTAGTGATTTCTTCCTCAGTACTCCCACTGTCCTTTTGTTCTTTTATCTTTCTCTTTTATGGATGCCATGTTCATTGGAAGCTTGTTTAGACCAAGTTCATGGCCTTTGAGGCTTCCTCCACATGAATAGGAGCTCACTTGTTGAATAATAAGAATTACATACCATGGGGGGTGGGAGGGCATCAGGATGTTAGAGATGCTTAGGTGGGGCATGGCCCAAAAAGGGTTGGGAACCACCGATTTAGACCATCCAGGGGTTTCTGCATTCCAGGGAAAACGGCAACGTTTTGCATGGCCTGTTCCCTCTCCAGCCCCGGGAACTGTGTGCATTTAGGGATGAGGTGGGTGAACGTGGAAGAGAGGTGCTCTGCATCCGATCTGAGCAGTCAGGTCATGTCACACTCAGTTAATATGAATGTCAGTGTGCCGCTTGCGCTGGTGAAATCCGAGTGCGTTGCCGTGCAGTTCATTTTGCTGCTTCCAGCTCCGCGGATGCTATCAGCCCAAGTGTCTGACAAGCATTTCCGATGCCGAAATAAAAGCCCTCTCAGCAGTTCTCCTGAGTTTCCCCATGCATGTGTGTGTGTGTGTGTGCGCGCACACGCGTGAGAGCGCACATGTGTGCTTGAGGCATCGGCGTCACATACCCCCCGAGGACCCCGATGAGCCAGTCTCCACGGAGCCCCTACAGCACAAGCCAAGAGCCCGGAGCTGTCTCCGGGAGCCGTCACACCCGTCCATAATGACCGCTGGAGTATGGAGTTATATAGACATCCAGTGGAGGAATTAATTATGGGGAACAGGAGGTCCCTCTAGGAACACAGAGAAGATTTAACACCTCCCAGGTGAATATGCTGCCATTGGAGTGAGGAGCCAGCTCTGTTAGCTCAGGACCCACAGGAGCCTGCTCTACATAACAATGGCCCACCAGGTATACCTGATTAGACCATGGGGGCCCAGGGGATGGCTTTGTCAGCGATGGCTTATCTTCCAGTGGAGAGGAGCCAGATTGCAGGGCAGGCGACCTATGGCTGATTTTCTTATTTATTTGTCACTTGTTTTATTCCTTCTTCTCTCCCCTGCCCCTCACCCACCAACCCCGGTCTGTTTTATGCCTTTAACCTTATCTAGGTGGTTTCCCAGAAAAAATAAGTGCCCAAGCCCGTCTTAGGAGTGAATTGTAGGGATTCCCAGGCCCTCCTCACAGGAGGCAGGGGTTACACTGAGCTCGGTTTGTCAGATTCCCATCTGAATATTTCCCATCAGAGGGAAGCGAGGAGCGATTGAGGGGAACATCCTTTGCATTTGCCATATTGCTTTCATTTCTAATGCAGCTGCTCTCGTCTGACCCGCAGGCTGACCCAATTCCTCGGGAAGTGAGGGCCATTCTCTGGGCCTTTCGCGGCGCGGCGTTCAGGTCAACCTGTTCATGTGCTTTACGACCCTGCGGCGTGCATGGGGTCATTTAAATGTGTATCATGATTCTGCGTCTTCTCACGGGTCTAGACCCACACAGGAACGAGGGAAGCCACAGACATACAACTCAAAGGAGAAAGAGGACAAGGACAGAAGAAAGACAGGCAGGCCAAAGAGCAGGACCCTACACTGTGCGAATGGCAGCAATGCTGTTTCGGAGACTTGCACAGGTTCATAACATCACTTGAGTTGTGACCTCTTCATAAAAATACTAGAAATAATGTCTTCTTTAAAAACGACTTCCTCGGCCCCGAGCCGGTTTGGTTCAGTGGATAGAGAGCATCGGCCTGCGGACAAAAAGTCCCGGGTTCGATTCCAGTGAAGGGCATGAACCTCAGTTGCAGGCTCCTCCCCAGCTTGGGCCCTGCTGAGGGCTCCTGCAGGAGGCAACCTATGGATGTGTTTTTCTCACATCAATGTTTCTCTCTGTCTTTCCCTCTCTCTTCCACTCTCTCTAAAAATCAATGGAAACATATCTGCAGGTAAGGATCGGGGGTGGGGAGGAAGCCTTTTTTGTATCAACAGCGTTAAGTAAAAAGGTGATTGGGATCAAAATCTGGGTAAGTTTGACAACAGGCTTATCACTTCCATGGATTCCTTGGGTGAGGCAGAGTTAGCTCGGTGGTGGGCATTACGGAGGCATGAATCACACGGGGGACGAACACACACACACACACACACACACACACACACGTGCCCACACAGGGACTTTTCCCCTTTTCCCTGCAGTCTGTCTTCCAACATGACCCCACCTCCCCCAAACCAGCTTCTGCTGATTGGAATGTGGAGACAGTCAGGTGGGCGTGGGGACCACGTGCCTGTGGGATGGTTCATGTCCAGCCCCAGATCTGCAGGCAGAACAGAAAGGTCTAATTGCCCTAGTCCCAGACCTCCCACACCCCAGAGCGAACACGCACGTTTCTTTTCAGTGTTCATGGTCTTATTTCTGCATTCCCACTGGCAAGCATAGGCAGGTCAGGAATCCTGGTGACACGGTAGGGGATGAAGGGATACACACACACACACACACACACACACACGCACACACACGACACTTTTGGTTGTTGTACAGAAGATCAGATGGAGGTGGTGGGTGGTCTTTGTGTGCCCGTGTGAGGCCTGTGGCTGTGTGTGCAGGTGGGTCTTGGGGCTGCCACCCAGCCACAGTCCCTAGTTCCGCCTCACACAATCACTCGGAGTTTCCACCCTAAGTGTGACCGCCCCCTCTCTTCCACCCGCTGCCTTCTCTCTCTCTCTGCTCGAAATCCACCAATTATTTCCATTCAGTGTCAGCAGCACCCCAGACACCCTGAGAGGTAACCTTTCCTCACGTGGATGCTGTTAAACCATTACTCGGAACCGGAGCCGCACTTGTCTGCGGTGACTTCAGTCACTAATAACTTCTCTTCCGAGGTGCGCGTGGCGTCTGGGCGCTTAATGCTGTGGCCTGGGCCTCCTGGAATGGCTTTTCAGGTCATTTAGAACCATCCATCTGATCTGGAGCGAGATCAGTCAATCTTCCAGCCACACGCTTCCCCCTTGCTTCCCCTCACTGCCGGGTCCTTTATTAGTTCTCTATTGGGGATGAACTCAGGCAGCCACTTAGCTTGCAAAGACTTCGAGCTCAGGGCATGCC
>JAWPEG010000013.1:4755394-4801767 GCA_035771395.1 Myotis vivesi | reverse complement strand
TCCTTCCTCCCTTCCTCCCTTCCTCCCTTCCTCCCTTCCTCCCTTCCTCCCTTCCTCCCTTCCTCCCTTCCTCCCTTCCTCCCTAAACAGTTGTACCAGGTGCCTGGGCTGCTGTTCAGCATCTACCTCCCCAAAGAACTACACGCGAAAAGCGAGTGAAACTATGTCTCTTTCCTGACGACTTTGCTGAAAGGAAGCTGACAAATGGCAGCGACTGAAGTGCTCCTTTGATTTGGGTCAGGGGACGGCTTGCGCCGAGCCTCGGGTCACTCCAGCTCCTTGCCTGGAACAAAGTACACAAACCGTTCTTGTCAAGAAAATGAGGCTTGATATCGGCCGGGATGATGGACGGGCCCCCCGCCGGCGTGGGTCAAGGCGGGCACTGACCTCCTCCGCTGAGAGGCTGGTCCACATGCCTTTGAGGGGACATCTGGGGCCCCCTCTTGCAGAGAGCCCTCCCGACACCACTGGGGTCCCGGCCGCAGCTCTCGGCTTAGACCTCACGTGGGTCACGCTTTGGACCGTCTGACTTCTGCTCTCATCTGGTCTCTCTCTTCTTGGCAGAAGCACCCACAGATGAGAGGACCATTTCCAGTTTCGCTTACATAATCACTTCTTCCTCCTCCCTGGGGGCACCAGGCTTCCGGAGTGACCCAGACACCCTCATTGATTCTTCTTCTCCCAAGGGGCCCTGGGCAAGACCAGCCTTCTCCGCACACGCCTAGTATGTTTTCTCTGCACCCCTTCCCAGTTCTCCAGTATTTCCAGTTTTGTTTTGTCTTTTAAAAGATCTTACTGCCTTTATTGTTAACCAAGCAGAATAAAAATGGGCAAATAAAGCGGATCCCAACCTCAACTACATGGTTGGTATGTCAGATGATCTCTGATAAAACGTCCTGGATTAAAAAGCAAGTGATTTATGCAGCAAAATTCATGAGCTACTTCAGAGAAAAAGCCCAAGAGTGATGGGAAAAAAAGAAAATAAAAAGAAAGAAAACACACTTCTGCTATAGGAGATGCAAAAAGCCAGCAAAAAATAGAATTATTTTGTTTTACGTAGTGAGGGCGGGGAAGCCCAGTTATAATCTTGTAAAATTTTGTGATACACCCATGAATGCTTTTTGCAGCATCAGAGCCAGCATGGCTCAGAGACAGGTAATTCTATAACAATTGCAATTCTTTTGGAGTAGTCTATCAATTTACCTTCCATATCTACCTTAGATCTCAAACAAAGCGAAACAAACAAACAAAAAAACGCATGTCAAAGAAGGATTTCTGTTGGCTGGGGGAGAACAAATGTTGGTCAATGGAACAATATTCTTTAGTACCAGTCATTTTCCCAATAGATTTCCTGAAATTACCAATTGCAGGCTCAAAAAGGGGAAATAATATACTAATAACAAGAGATATCTCAGGTACAAGCTTATAATCTCATCAGTGACCAAACTGAACACGTTGTCTTACTAGCTCCAATGTAGACAAAGTACAATGTGAAGCAATTGCTAAAAACAAACAAACAAACAAACAAAAGTGACACTCCAGCTGCCCTTGTGGATATGTAGTCAGAGCAATAATGCACCATCCTTGTAATTTAAGTCATAGACGTGTTAACATACTGTTTACCTAAAATCGGTTGGTAAAAAGGGTGATGGTCTAAACCTATGCATCCCATTCAAGCAAGGACAGACTGAAAACCCCTCCCCTCCAAAAAAACCCTTCAGCCATTTAATGTTTTTTAAAAATATATTTTATTGATTTTTTTACAGATAGGAAGGGAGAGGAATAGAGAGTTAGAAATATCAATGAGAGAGAAACACCAATCGGCTGCCTCCTGCACACCCCCCACTGGGGACGTGCCCGCAACCAAGGTACATGCCCTTGACCGGAATCAAACCTGGGACCCTTTAGTCCGCAGGCCGACGCTCTATCCACTGAGCCAAACCGGTCAGGGCCATTTAATGTTTAAAAGTTGTTTTTTTGTGGGTGTTTTTTTTTTTTTTTTTGCATGAATTAGAAAGTTTGGTGGAAGCAATGACAGCTCCAGAACCAGGCTCTTGTCTGCCTCTAATTTCGTCTTCGCAGCTCTCCGGAGCTGCTAAAGCTGGTTTTAGAGTCTGATGCTTTTGTTTCCTGATGGTGTGAAACAGCTGCCACTGTTCTGACGAGACGCCCATTTTCCGTTTTATTTTAGCAAGATGTTGGCTACATCAGGCCCAGCGAAGCAGGCAGCTGAGAAGCAGGAAAGGGAGGACAGGGGCCGTCCTCAGAGGCAGCTGTTTCTGAAAATGGGGGCTGGAGAGGAGACGGCAAAGCCGAGCTCAGCTCCACGGTCAGAGGCCACGCCCTGGGCTTCTGCATGGAGAGCAGAGTGGTGACTCCAGGGAGGGAGGATAAATTACCTCTTTATTTAGCAACTAGAGGCCCGGCGCACGAAATTCGAGCGTGGGTACAGTCCCTAGGCCCGGCCTGTGATCAGGGCCATCTTCCCCAGCGGCCTGAAGCCAGCCCTGTCTCCCGCCAACACCCACCCCAGGTTCCTCATTCACCATCAGGTGATCGGTGCCTGACCGCCGGGGGAAGGGACCGAGAAGTGGTCAGTGCACCTCATAGTGACTGATCCAGCAGTTGTTCTGGTCATTCTGCTGTTAAGGTCAATTTGCATATGACCCTTTTATTATATAGGATACCCATGGATTGTCCCTAAATCGAAAGGAAAAATAATCTACCTGGAGAAACTCAGACCTCAGCTTGTCCTTGAGGCCCATCAGCCTCCGTGCTCCCATGTCACATTTTGCTCATAAGCATGGAGTCACAAACTCACCACTCTAGCATGAGTGCTAAAAACTAGGAACTCTGAGCTTCTGACTTCTTAGGAACGAGGTGAGGCAGCCCTGGACCTGCGTGTCTGTGAGGTTGGAGCTGTGGTGAGCTCTAGGTGGAAACTGCTTTCCAGCTCACCAGGGTCCTGACCTGACCTCCTCATCTCTGGGCAACCCTCCCCTGGCTCCTGCAGGAGCCTGGCTGTGTCACCCCAGAAGTAAGGGCATCAACTTCAGACAGGGTTCTCCTGTGTGCATTGCCTCCCCGTCTTGCTCTCTGAAGACCCTTGTCCTGGAGCTTTGAATGATGCCTCCAATGGACTTCTATCTAGAGACCGTCAAACTGGAAGTACGCAAGGGTAGGACAGATGTGTGGAGGGTGCGTTAATATCTCCATGGGTAGACAGCGGTACTGCCATCTTCGCTGTTAAGAATTGGCACTCGACCCACTCCAGGTGGCAAATGGTTGCTGCTCTGAGGTTTTGGAATACCTGCCTGCCTCCGCCTACACTAGCGGCTTTGGCTGCACCTGTGGGGACTGGTTAACATCCAGGGCCCCCAGAGCCCTGCCCTAACATGATAGCCAGTATCAGTTCAGATTCATTGGTGCCTGTACCCTACTAGTTGTTAAATATTTTGAATGTCACCCCCGAGTAGAAGCTAATGAAATCCTTTACCTGGAGCATAGATGGGGTCTGGTTGCTTCTCCTCCCATCTCTCCTCATCCCTTCATCTCTTGCCACCCACTCCCTCCTCACCGTGTGCCTTCCAAGGAAGTCTTCTTTTCCAGAAGTTACAGGCAGTTGAACAGCAGTGGGCTGAGCTGTTAGGGAGATCTTAAGCTGCTGGATCACTACAAACTCAACTTGATTACATCTGAGTGCGGACATTTCAGAATGAGAGAACATGGCACTGGAGCGTGGCTAGAAAATTGTGTGTTCCGTATGTGTGGGGTTTTGTGCTGCTGTGTCTCTCCTTGTATCCCCAGTCATGTGGGCCCCAGCGATTCCTTTCTCTCCCCTTCTTTTTGGCCATTTTATAAAACTCTTCTAAGAAGCATTTGTTATCCTTAACAATAACTAGTTATAATTGTATTTTCACGGTGACCCCCCAGAAATGCTTTTAAAATGATCCAACAGAAATGAGCTAATTTGGCTCAGAATGTCTGCACACTTTCTGGATTCCTGTTAGCATCCTCTTTTTATTCTTTCAACCATCATGTATGTGGTTCAGATGGCATTTCCCCCCGCACCCCCCTACCCCCACCCCCCAGCAGTGGCTGTTTTAATCATTGTCAAATTGAAGATATGGGTGTGCATTTTGCACAAACGAAGATGTTAGATTTGGAGTTTATAGACTCTAAATTAATGATCATCATTGATTAAATGGGGTGACCTAAGCAGAGTCACTTTCTTATGCCTATCTATATATATAAAAGCCTAAGCGACCTTAGGACCAAATGACCGAAACGACCAGTAGACCAGTTGCTATGATGCGCACTGACCACCAGGGGACACACGCTAAGCACAGGAGCTGCCCTCTAATGGTCAGTGTGCTCCCACAGCCACCCTCCCATGGCTAGCCAAGCTCCCCCGTTCCTCCCCCTGGTGATAAACCGCATGTACGAATTTCGTGCACTGGGCCTCTAGTGAATGAATAAGGTTGGACTAAGTGACAGCCTCAGCTCCCTGCCAGTTCGAAGGTTCTGGATTCATCACTGTGGTGTTTCTGTGCTCACAGCAGCAATAATGACATGGGCTGAGTGTTTTCTGTACGTCATCTCACTTGAACCTGATAGCCCCTCTGACAGGGAGGCAAAACGCATGAAGGATCCCTAGCAGCTTGGAGTTGGAAAAGAAAGAAAGTAAAAAAGAGAGAGAAAAAAAAAACACAATTAGGAAATTCATGAATTACCCTCCTGAATTACCCACTCCAATTTCAAAAATTAAACGCTGGTTTATGGCAGTCATTCATTCTGCCTCCGTCACAGGTGTTAGCATCTGAATGTGTTGGCTGAGCTTGGCGTCCTGGTGTGAAGCGAGAGCTACGCAGCTAGTTGTTAGACATATGTGTTTGCATGTAAACATAACTATGTATATAAACACCATGGGGGGTGAGAGGGGGGGTAGTCAAGCAGGAGGAGGAATAGGAGAGGGAACGGAATTACCCATTAGCTTCCGGAAGCAGAGAGAGGCATCTAACGTGTATGAACTGACCAGTGTGTGCTTAATTAATTAATTAGTTAATCACGTGATCTTAATTAATCTTCCCATCGGTCCTATGTGAAGTACATATGAATTCACCCATTCTACAGATGCAGAAACTTCCACTCAAGCAGCTAATTGGGAGGGTCAACTTATTTATTTATTTTGTATATATTTTTTTTATTTCAGAGAGAAAGGGAGAAGGAGAGAGAGATACAAACATCAGTTATAAGAGAGAATCGTGGATCGGCTGCCGCCTGCATGCCCCACGTTGGGGACCGAGCCTGCTACCTGGGCAGGTGCCCTGACTGGGAATTGAACCTTGACCTCCTGGTTCATAGGTTGATGCTCAACCACTGAGCCACGCTGGCCGGGCATAGAAGGGTCAAATTCTCATAAGTAAGGGTCCATGTTCACACCCCAGAACATCTTTTCACTGCAATCTTATCGTGGTTTATTTGTGTAATCCAACTTTGTCCTTCTTTCTCAAGACTGCTGCAGCTATTCGGGGTCTTTTTTTTTTTTTTTGGTTCCATATCAATTTTTGTAGTATTTGTTCTAGATCGGTGAAATATGGCATTGGTATTTTGTTTTATTATTATTATTATTATTTTAAGTTTACTGACATTCAATCAAATATTATACCACAAAGCAACTGTGTGTGTGTGTGTTTGTTTTTTGGTTTGTTTTTTATTATTTTTAAATCTTTATTGTTGAAGATATTACAGATGTCCCCATTTTTCCCACCACTCATCCCTTCTAGCCGGTCCCTGCCACCTACCCCAGGCCTTCACTGCCCTATTGTCTGTGTCCATGGGTTATGCGTATATGCATACAAATTATTTGGTTAATCTCTTCCTACCAACCCACCCATCCTCCCCTGCCTTCTCTCTGAGATTTGACAGTCTGTTCCTTGTTTCTATGTCTCTGGATCTATTTTGTTCATCAGTTCATTTTGTTCATTAGGTTCCACATATTGAACACTTGGTATGTGTCAGGCTCTGTGCTAGGCCATGAACAAAACTCCGCATCCAAAAGATCTCACCTCTTCAGGGCTTATAAACCCAACATCCTTGGAATCTGTGGCTTCTATGGAGGTGGGAGGTGGGAGGGATTAGAGGTTAGCGAAGGGATGGGGTCAGAGCTGTGCTAGTAAGTGTTTAACGAGCTCCTGGAGGAAGAGGGACAAGCCCTGATTTGTGGTACTTGATAGTTTCTGTGTATAGATACTCCTAGGACAGCCTATTTTCAGAGACCACCATGACCTCACAAGGCAGGGCACCGACAGCCTCCTGAGTCAGATGAGCCAGCTCCAGCCCACTGCTGGCTGGGGCGGGGCGGGGAGGGGCAGGGGGTAGAAAGCACAATGATACAAAGACCCTTCTGATAACATGGATGCTGGACTCCCAACAGGCACAACAATACCTAACATCTGCAGAGGGCATTATGATTCACAGATATTTTTCTCTGTTCATTATTTTTTTGTAATCCTTACAACCCCAGGAAAAAGACACTTTTTAATGTATTTTTTTTTATTGATTCCAGGGAGAAAGAGAGAGAGAGAGAGAGAGAGAGAGAGAGAGAGAGAGAGAGAGAGAGAGAAACATCAATGGTGAGAGAGAATCATCAATCAGCTGCCTCTTGCATGACCCCTATTTGGGTTTGGACCTGTAACCCGAGCATGTGACCTGACTGGGAATCAAACGTAACCTCCCGGTTCAAAGGTCAACGCTCAACCGCTGAGCCACACTAGCTGGGCGGAAAAGACATTTTCCAGACGGGATAACTAAACTGCACTGAGGCTGAATTGCTCATCAATATCACACAGTTCCAAAGAGGCAGGACCAAGCTTTAAAACCACTGTACCACCTGAGCTCCAAAAAAAAACCAAGACCATTTTCTAAGTGTCTATAAGTCTACTAAAGGACCAGTGCATGAAATTTGTGCACAGGTAGGGCCTTCCTTCCCCCAGCGGCCTGCCCCTGCCGCCGGAAGGGGCAGGGTCAGCCAGGGGGAGGGCCCACAGCGGTTGGCCAGCCCCGCCCCCTGGACAAACTCCTGGTTGAGGGGACAATTTGCATATATGGCTTTTATTATATGGGATTTTAATTGCCTTGATTGGAGTGTAATAATGAGACTGGTCCTATGTTCTTTTTTCTAAGTTCTGTTGTTCACCATCCACAGTCACTCACCACATCCCTAAGACCCATGTCCTTGGTGATGGGCTAGAGCAGTGGTCGGCAAATTCATTAGTCAACAGAGCCAAATATCAACAGTACAATGGTTGAATTTTCTTTTGAGAGCCAAATTTTTTAAACTGAAGCGATATAGGTAGGTACATTGTTATTCACTTAATTAGGTTCCTCCTAAGGCTTAGGAAGAGCCACACTCAAGGGGCCAAAGAGCCGCACGTGGCTCTCAAGCCGGTTTGCCGACCACAGGGCTAGAGGAGGAGGATGTGACAGAGGCTGAACACTACCGGGCAGACCCGACAGTGGCACCCACCAAAGAGTCAGCGTACCGACTTCCAGGTCCCAAAGCCAGCACTCACCGAGTTCCATAACAGAGGGGGTCCCGCCATCGTCCTGAGCAGCTGTTTCTTCACTTCTCGGGACCTCTTTCCATCGGTGATCAGAACTGAAGATGGATGTAGGGCTTAATCCAGCCCCTATCTTAAGCGCGCTGTTGGTTTTAGGATCATTCTTGTTATGCAGGGTGTCCGTTCAGTGGAGACGATGTGACATAGGATTGCTCATGAGATCCCTAGCGTTCCTAAGCAAGCCTTCCCTTCCGCTGTGTGCTCAGGTCTCTCTGGTTTTCTTTGCATGGTCTCTGTGCACTGGCTGATGTTCACGTTGGCCGGATGGATGCGGGGCCATGCAGTGTGTGGTTGGCCACGGACGGGACGGTACAGAGCGTGTCCCTGCAATGTGTCACCATGAAGGGTTCCGGCAGGAGGAGTTTGGGTTTAGGTTGCTTCTTGGAAGACCCGGGGGTTGGGGGTTTGGGGGGTTGAGGAGTTGGGGAGAGGGAAGAGATGCAGTGAGGATGGGATGAGGATGTGGATGGAGGATGGGGTTCTTAGATGACAAGTTGCTGTGTCCGGAACCCTGACACTGGTGAAGTATGCTGTCAGGAACATTAAGTATCCAAAAGTGATAAAGCTTCAATTTGCTAGTCCATTAGACTAATTACTGCAATAATTAAGTAACTACTTGATTAGAACTAATGGGTACCTAATTATCCAGGAGAAAAGTATCAGGTGGCAATTATCAGGTGGCAATTAATAGACTGGAGTTAATGTCTTCGCACCGTCTTTGTATGAATTCATAAGCAAGGTAAAGAAAACAAACAATAACTTATTAATATTTATTGGTGCCACCGTGCTTGTTTTTTTTGTTTTTTTTTTTCCTTTCGGCTTGTTTCATTTACACAGAACCAATTAGTGGGAAGACCATTAGAGTTGCAGGGTATAAAGGGACTGAAGCAGACTTAGGTCTTTAAAGGTACAGGATCTCATTAGCAGTAACGACCAACATTTAACCGGAAATCAACCTGTGATTTCAACTTTGTTGCTGTAAATCTATCTTGAACGGGGATCCCAGAAGTGAGCAGTCAATAGCCATGATAAAATCTGGGGGAAATAGGCTAATAATTTGAAGTCAAGGGGTTTATATTTTTATCTTATCTCATTTTATATCAGAGAGGAAGGGAGAGGGAAGAGAGAGATCGAAACATCAATGATGAGAGAGAACCACGGACCCGCTGCCTCCTGCACGCCCCCTACCGGGGATCGAGCCTGCAACTCAGGCATGTGCCTTTGACTGGAATCGAACCCGGGACTCTTCAGTCCACAGGCTGAAAAGAAAAAAATAATGAAAGATTTCTATTGGTCTGTTGAAAACCTCTTGTCCATTTCCCCCTGTTACTTTTGCATGACAGGGGAGAGAGAGGCATGGGAAGAAAAGTAACTTACTAGAAAGGAAACTTTTCGTATGAACTCCCATCACACAGAAGCCTTGCCTGTCTCCTCGCATGAAACCTTATCTTTCTAAGCCAGTGGTTGTCAAGCACTGACTCAGACTTGGTGCTAACACCAGAAAATATTGGTTATAAAAATAAGATGTTAGGACAAGACTCCCATCCATGGCCGTGGGTCCTGTGGTTACAAGCCACAGAGACCTGCCCAGCCCAAACCACTGCGCTGAAAAGCTTCCGGCAGAGTTTGGAATGTGCCACTCGGGTTCAGAGGAGAGAACACACATCAGCTGTTTATTTATTTATTCCTAAATTCGGGAAAACACGTGCTACAAGGTTGTAAGGCTTCGGGGGGGGGGGGCCGCGGGAAAAGACAAGAGGTGAACTTCAGGAGAAGGGAGTGAAAAAATGCTCTCGGGCTGAGCATTCTGAAGCGGGTGTTTCAATCGCGTAATGAAAATAATAACGGCACGCTTCTCCTTTTCTCTCTCTCTCTTTCTTTTTGTTTTTAAAGAGGAGAATGATGATTTTTATGTTTTTTAAATATATTTTATTGATTTTTTTTCACAGAGAGGAAAGGAGAGGGATAGAGAGAAACACCGATCAGCTGCCTCCTGCACACCCCTTACTGGGGTTGTGCCCACAACCAAGGTACATGCCCTTGACCGGAATGGAACCTGGGACCCTTTAGTCCGCAGGCCGATGCTCTATCCACTGAGCCAAACCGGTTAGGGCTCATTTTGAAGTTCTTTTTAAAAAGAACTGTTTTTAAAAATGCCAGAGAGGTTTGGACCCGTGTTTTCACATTTATTAAAAGTCATATAATTAACCCTGCAGTAGCGGAATAGGCCGTCTAGTTTTATTTCAGTTCCTCACCCAGCATAAATAATTGAAATGGGTTTTAATCATATTTTAGGGGGAGTCGGAAACAATCGCCTTCTATTAGAATGCATACAGTGACAAATGGAGATAAATCTAAAATTTATAGAAAGGGAGAATTTGCATAAACTGCAGAATCCAAACATATATAGGACCTTAAGAGTCACAATTGTTGCAAAGGGCATGAAAAATTCAACTTTGGTTTCACGAGAGGAGCCGGGCCTCCTCACATGATTAAGATCATACATCACGCGGCCCTCTCTCTTATTAAAGGCGTAATTGTTGTGAGAACCCAAAGTGGCGTTAACGCTAATCTAGTTTTATATATGTACAAATACGAAGGGAAGGGAACTTGGAGACGCCGGCTTTGGGTGATCCGCAGTCATTTTATTAATGTTTGAATAATCACCGCCTAGAGGGCCTGTTATAAATTAAAGGGACGGATGGAGATATAAATTTTTATGAGGACTAGTTATACATTTCCATTATGTGTTTAAAAAATGAAGGAATTACTGTGAGCGCCATCGTCCTCACATTTATTTGAGGTGATTTGGACGGGAGGGACCGCGGCCGAGAGCCGCTGCGTGGCGGCCGTAAGAAAGATGTATCTGTCCCTCTGAGCAGATCCATCATACCTCATGCATGAACCCTTCTACCGGAGCCGGTCCTCCGCTGCCAAATCTGCATGATTATTTCTGTGACAATAGCAAGTGATGATATAGCGCGCGGTGCAGGCCACTTATGGGGGTTTCCGATGGTTAAATCCTGGAGGACTCGGCTATTATCTACCTGTTAATGTAACGGCGGAAGGTAGTGATTACTGCGCAGCGAGCCTGATTCCTCTCCCTGCTCCCGGGGTCCTGGCTGGGGGTTTACAAGTGGCCTCTGAATGCCAGTCAACCTTCTTTCTTCACGTCTTCAGGTCTGTTCTCCCAACATTGTCCTCACTGTTGTAGATACTATCATGGGCCTATGAATTTCCATCACTTATGAACTCTAACCCCAAAGGGTTCAGGAGGTTGACTGGCACACTTGCTCCTGTGTACATGTGCTCACATATGGATATATGTATATGTGTATACATGTATATCCTATATAATAAAAGGCTAATATGCAAATTGTCCCCTTGACCTGGAGTTCGACCAGGGGGTGGGGCCAGCCGGCCAACCACCAGCGGCCCCTTCCCCCAGCTGGCCCAATCAACCCCGATCGGGGCAGGCCGGCCAGATCCCACTCGTGCACAAATTCGTGCACTGGGCCTCTAGTATGTGTGTGTATACACGCGCGCGCGCGCGCGCACACACACACACACCTATGGACATATTGCAAACCCTACGAATACAAATGCATATTATAATCTATAGCAGTGGTCGGCAAATCGCAGCTTGCGAGCCACATGCGGCTCTTTGGCCCCTTGAGTGTGGCTCTTTCACAGAATACCACGTGCGGGGGCGCACATACAGTGCAATTGAAACTTCGGCTTTTGGCCTGGGCGAGTCTATTTTGAAGAAGTGGCGATAGAAGAAGTGGGGGGTGTCGGTCGATCGATCGGGCGACGGAAGATGCGGCGCAGGCGGGCTGCGGAATACACAGCGCGGGGGAGGCGCGCGCAATTCATGCACCAGTTGAGTGAGCCAGTCAGTCAGCAGTCTCATTGTGCAGTGGGTAGTGGTTGGAAGGGGTCGACCTCAGTGAACTTACCTAAATCAGATTGAGGACGTTTTTAGCAAAGGTCAGCTTAGGAGGACCCTAATTAAGTGAATAACAATGTACCTACCTACATAGTTTAAGTAATTTGGCTCTCAAAAGAAATTTCAGTCATTGTACTGTTGATATTTGGCTCTGTTGACTAATGAGTTTGCCGACCACTGATCTATACTAATAAAAGGGTAATATGCTCATTAGACCAGACATCCTTCTGGACATCCTTCCAGACAAAGCCACGGTGGCTGGTAATCAGGCAGGCAGGCAGAGTGGTTAGGGGCAATCAGGCAGGCAGGCAGGTGAGCGGTTAGGAGCCAGCGGTCCTGGATTGCAAGAGGGATGTCCGACTGCTGGTTTAGGCCCAATCCCTGCGAGGGGTCCCGGATCGGAGAGGGTGCAGGCCGGGCTGAGGGACCCCCCTCCCCATGCATGAATTTTATGCCCCAGGCCTCTGGTGTATATTATAAAATACTGCTTTTGGAGTCACCTGTGTCCCCATGAAAACTTGGAAGTCAGGCAGCCCAAGGGTTGCATTCCCCCCGCCCCACCTCCTGCCAGAATGCTCATGAGTTGGTGACTTAAACAAAAGCTATTTACTTGGTAACTCCCAGTTTCCTCATGCATAGAATGAAAAGCTTACTGAGTTACTGGGATGATTAAATATCATTTCATCTAGGTACCTGGTATGCAATAGCAACTTAATAAATATGTGTGTATGCATTTGTTAGGGCTGCTGTAATAAAGCACCCCGGACCAGGTGACTCAATCAGTAGAAAGTTGGGGTCTCACAGTTTGGAAGTTCAAGATTAAGGTGTGGTAGGGTTGTTCCTTCGGAGGGAAGGATCTGTTCTAGGTCATGCTCCTTGGCTTGTGGATAGTCGTTTTCTCCCCGTGTCTCTCCATATCACCGTTCTTTTAGCAGGCATATCTTTGTACCCACATTTTCTCTTCTACAAGGACAGCAGTTGTTTTGGATTAGGACGCATACTAATGATCTCGTTTTAGCTTGATTACATGTGTAAAGGCCCGATGTCCAAATCAGGGCGCTTCCTGAGATGATGGGGTTCTACCCATCCTCTCTAATAAAGAGGGAACATGCTAATTGACCCTCACACTGTCATAAAGATGGTGGCGCCCACAGCCAATAAGGAGGGAATATGCTAATTGACTGCTACACCCTCAAAGATGACAGTGCCCAGTCCCCTCAGCCCCACTGGTCTGCCTGCCTCCGGAGTCCCCCAATCCCCTCAGCCCCTCAGCCTCCCAGGGCCGGCACTAGGCGCAGGCAAGCCTCAGATGATGGCTGCCCAGCCACCCAGGGCCGCCCGAGGCTCAGGTAACCATTGCCAGCTGAGGCTTGCGCTGCCGGCAGTGGCAGCAGCAGAAGTGTGATGGGGGCATCGCCTTCCTCTGATCACCGGGTCATCTCCTGCCCCTGAGGGCTCCTGGACTGTGAGAGGGGGCAGGCCGGGCTGAGGGACCCCCCCTTCAGTGCATGGATTTTCATACACCGGGCCTCTAGTTAAAGATGTTTGATGAAAGCCCTAGCTGGTTTGGGTCAGTGGATAGAGCATAGGCTCATGGACTGAAGGGTCCTGGGTTCGATTTTTGTTAAGGGCATGTACCTTAGTTGCAAGCTCAATCCCCAGTGTGGGGCATGCAGGAGGCAGCCAATTGATGATTGTCTCTCACCATTGATGTTTCTTTCTCCCTCCCTCTCTCTTCCTCTCTGAAGTCAATAAAAATAAAAATTGGGTTTATTTAATCCTATCGACACTTTTCTCCCCCTTTCAGCCCTGTTAACCGTTATTTTAGTATCAACTTAAGAAGGTGAGGGAATGCTGTTGCTAGGTTAGAAGAAAATGGATATGAAGTGAAAGGTTAATGCTCCTATGGGTCTTCATATTCTGAATGAATAGTTGAAAATCTGCTAGAAAATTTAAAAGGACACTATTATTAGCCCCCAGATCAGACTCACTATACCTCAACTTCAGGAATCAGGGTTCCTTTTCCTGAATTTCCTTTTCTGAAAGAAATGCATTTGACCTATTTTTTTTTCTGTTATGGTGACTAAGGTGCCCTGCTTACCTTTGGGGATGAGGCCAAGTGCTGATTGTGTACCTGAAATAAGAAAGCATCAGTAGCCATTTGACCACATTGGTCCTCTCCAAGAAACTGACAGACACAGCTAAGAACTCCCTTGGAGAAAAGAAGGGAAGAATTATATACTCTTTTATCTTAAAAAAGTCCCGTTATTGACTCAAATTGTTTAATCCAGCACCACCATCACCACCTCCTACTACCTGTTCCAGCACTTAACTATCAGGAAGTAACCAGGGCCCTGGGGGAAAGAACCAAGTTCACTTTTCTTTTAAAAAATGTATATATTTTTATTGATTTCAGAGAGGAAGGGAGAGGGAGAGAGAGATAGAAACATCCATGATGAGAGAGAATCATTGGTTGGCTGCCTCCTGCATGCCCCCCACTGGGGATCAAGCCGGCAACCTGGGCAAGTGCCTCAACTGGGAATCAAATTGTGACCTCCTGGTTCATAGGTTGACGCTCAACCTCTGAGCCACACTGGCCAGGCTTACTTTTCTTTCATGCTCTTTCCTGCCCTCCCTGGAAACTCGAAAGCATTTCCCCCCTGAATATAGTTCATTTAATCTCCTTGTATCAGAGCATGCTCTCCTGTGAGTTGAAGGTCATAATCCTAGCGTATTTCACAGCGTTATTGGGAAAAAATATCTGGTTAGCCATATAAAGCGTTTTACAAATGTGAAGTGCTTTATACAGTGCAAATAATTTTTGAAAGCACAAAATTTTATAGTTATCAAGTATTATCATTATAGCCTTTCTATTTCTCTGGGCATTTATCTCTTTCTTCCTTTTCTACCTCCTCTTTTCGCCTCGTTATGTAGAGAGATGGAATTTCTCCTCTTTCCCCACGACTAAGGGTTTGAAAGAGTCTTCAGGGCAGGAGAGGAGAGCTCTTAGAAAGATTACTTGTCAATTCAAGTGCCAAAGTTTTCAGCTAGAGAATTGACACCAACATGCGACTCTGAATGGCTTCTGGAGAAATAGGCTATTGAAGCGAGAGGTTAGATTTAAAAAAGAGAAAGAAAGAAGGAAAAAATCTCCTTAGAAAGTAACATCTGACAAGGAGAGCCTGTTGTTATTAGCATATAGGGCTAAGGTAAAAATGCAGGGCGGGGCAAAAGTAGGTTCACAGTTGTTCGTATGGAAAAGAATACATCCTATAGAATAAAATCCTAATATGCTAAGTGTTCGGCCGTCTGGTCGGCCGTTCAACCAATTAAAGCGTAATATGCTAATGATATGCTAAGGCCACTCAACCGCTCCCTATGACATGCACTGACCACCAGGGGACAGACAGTCAACCGGTCGACCAGTCACTATGATGTGCACTGACCACCAGGGGGCAGATGCTCTGACTGGTAGGTTAGCTTGCTGCTGCTGTCTGGCAGATTGGGACTGAGGGAGATGGGCTGGACAGATCCTGGAGCCCTCTCACGGTTCCTCCCTGGCTGGTCAACCTCCCGTGTTCCTCCCCGGCCCCAATTGTGCATCAGTGGGGTCCCTCGGCCTGGCCTGTACCCTCTCGCAATCTGGGATTCCTCGGGGAATGTCAGAGAGCTGGTATCAGCCCGATCCCACAGGCCAGGCCTGGGGACCCCACTGGTGCACAAATTCGTGCACTAGGCCTCTAGTTAATAAATAATCATACAAGGATAAAACTCTGTGTCTCACATACTGACAACTGTAAACCTACTTTCTCCCCACCCTGTATTTGCCCACCCTTGCCTACTCTTCATTGTCGATCTCTTATAGGCTAGGTGCAATACATACTATTTTTATTCTTGGAAACAACACTAAAGAGTCTATCTCCATTCCAGAGATGAGGGGCCTGCCCACAGTTCCACAGTGAAGGGAAGGTAACCCCAATCTTTGGGACTTCAAAACCTGTGCTGTTTTCTGTGCATAGTAAGGCATGCTACCTTTGCATTGTCCACTCACCACTGAGTCATAGAGACAAACTCACATGACCCCATTTATCTACAGAGTGATCAAGTCTCTATTTTGGGCTGTGGCGGCATGCATCACTTGGTTGACTTATGGGTCCCTTGTTCAGATAGCTATCCATTGCATAAGGGGAGATATATATATATATATATGCATATGCCTAAGCGACTGTCATGACAGAACAGTCATATGATGTGCACTGACCACCAGGGGACAGACGCTCAATGCAGGAGCTTCCCTCAGCCCCCAGCCACAGGAGCTTAATCACCTGATCGGGGCCAGGCCCCCGGGCTGGGATAGGGAAGTAGGGGTGGGTGGCGGCAGACACAGCCCCTTTCCCAGAGGGTCCGAGGGCTGGCTCTCCTTGGGGCCAGTGACCAACCTCCTGGATTCCTCCCCCTGGCCCTCCTCCTGGCCAGCAGGCCCCAATCGCCCAATCGGGGCCGGGCCCTGGGCTGGGACTGGGAACCAGGGGTGGGTGGCAGGGGACTCGGGTGGCAGGGGAAGGAGGAGGCAGGGAAGCAGGGAGGTGGGGAGGCGGGGGAACCTGATAGGCACTGATCACCTGCCAGGCCCAGGGGCCCCACCTGTGCATGAATTTCATGCACCAGGCCTCTAGTATAACAATGAATGTATATATTCTTGCCTGGCCAGCATTGCTCAGTGGTTGAGTGTTGACCTATGAACCAGGAGTTCATGGTTCTATTCCCAGTCAGAGCACATGCCCGGGTTGCAGACTTGATCCCCAGTGTGGAGCATGCAGGAGGCAGCCGATCCATGATTCTCTCTCATCACTGATGTTTCTCTCTCTCTCTCTCCCTTCCTCTCTGAAATCGATATAAACATATTTTAAAAAAACAAAAATAAAATAAATATGCTTACTTGTAACTTCCTGCCTCCTCAACATTAGTCATTGTTGGGCTCTGTGAAATTTCTTGTAGAAGGTGACCAAAGAGGGAGAACTCTAGATGAAAACATGTAACAGAGGAATTGACATAGCTCTTCATGTTGTGATAGTTACAGGAGAGAATGTAAATGGTTTTACTGGATAGAATCATACCATTTAATAATTGTGTGAGGGCCCTGGCATGACCAGTAAGGTAAAAAGATATCTATTTAGGATATGTGCTCTCTAAAGCAGCCGTCGCCAACCTTTCAGACTTCGATGGACCACCAGTGGTCCGCAGACCGCCAGTTGCCGACCGCTGCTCTAATGGTATTCTAAACCTTTCTACTTATTACAGCCAGTGAAGTCATTGCAAGAGAAACAGATGTTTGAGCTCCTAGGGCAGAGAAAGCTATTTGAAAGTTTTCTTTAAAACTACATACTAGTAACAGAACATGTACCTCTGCATAAAATGTAGTGGAAGTCTAGCACGGAATCTCCACGATTGAAATATTTTATTTACTCTAATGTATCCCAATTATAGAAATAAGCTTCCAGTTATTTGAAGACTTAAAAATACACATATTACTCAACTGATATCTGAACTGTTATCTTTGTGTTATACACGTCTCATGTGTAGTATCTAGAATAGAATGATTTTCATGTCGTTAGAGCCACTTTTCTTTCAGTAAAGACACTTCTCCCATTTCTTAAACATCAAATGACCACCGCAAATCCATTCTCTCTCTTTAACTACAAGTAAACATCACCAATGATCCTACGAAGTGGTAGCTGGTCCCAGATGCCTGCGATGGAAGTCTGAGGCCTTCAATTCCTTGAGGTCCCTAATAGCATTAATCAAGGCAGCAGGACTTACGTAAAAGGAACAGATGATTAATCTTGACAATAGTAATGTAAACAGAACTCTAATTCATGAATTGGCGATTATCTTCCCCCCCCCCCATTCCCCTACCCCCCACCACTGGGGTATTAGCTCTTTGTTTGAGATTTACCCTGTGCCATGTACATTTTATAAGGAACAAAAGGGAGTTCTTTATTCGTAAAAAATATCCATTCGGTTCAGCTTACCGAACCGGGGGAAACATCACCGAATTTATCAAGGTTGATTTTGTTTTCCAAGTCTCTAATTCGAAGCTGAAGAATGCAAGACTACATACATCAGGTGTTCCTGGCGAAATAGCAGCCGCCGCCGCAAAGCATAGACATTTGTCATTCCTGAGAGCTGTCTGACAGTTCTGACAATTCATTAGGCTGAGCCGAAAAGAGGTTTAGAAAGCAAAGGAGGGGACTCAGGGAGGAGAGTTGCGTTTGCATGATCCCAGTAATGGCTGATTTGTATCATTTGGGGTGATGGATACACTGTTCAGATTGAACTCAGCAGGGTCTGTTCCCCTTTCTCTCTCTCTCTCTCTCTCTCTCTCTCTCTCTCTCTCTCTCTCTCTCTCTTTCTCTCTCTCTCGCCTTGATTTCTCCTCATCCCGAGCTTCCTTCCTCTGGAAGCCCCCAGGACATTGAGTCTAGGCTGCTCCCCTCAATGGCATGTCATCGGAAAGGGATATTCAGACATACCATGTCAGGGAAACTCTACTTTTCAAAAGATGCTTCTTCCGGGTGGAGGGGGCCAAGGAGATCCAAGACGAGGAAACTCTGCCTCACTTCCCAGTTGAGATGGGCGTTCCTCCCTCTCAGCCTGTGTCCATCAATTGTCTGGGGTCCTAGTCCCTGAAGCATGAAGTCTCTAGCAAGTCAGCAGCCCATCCTGCCCACAGCCCCCCATAATGGAAGCCCTTCTTTGCAGAGGGGGATAGAGGGTCCATGGCCAGCAGTGCATGTTCATGCAGTAGGGTAGGATTGAAACGTATTCCAGGCATCCTTTTCTTTGTTACCTCTTGCACACCTAGGTGAGGAAACTTGTCATTTTTAAAAAATATATTTTACTGATTTTTTACAGAGAGGAAGGGAGAGGGATAGAGAGTTAGAAACATCGATGAGAGAGAAACATCGATCAGCTGCCTTCTGCACACACCCTACTGGGGATGTGCCTGCAACCAAGTTACATGCCCTTGACCGGAATCGAACCTGGAACCCTTCAGTTCACAGGCCAACACTCTATCCACTGAGCCAAACCGGTTAGGGACATTTTTTTATCTTTTTATTTTGACAAACAGCAACTGGAGTGAACAAGAGTGTCTGTGGCTCACTGCCTGTACTTGGGCTGTGCATCCCTGTACATCAGAAATACTTCCCGACTCTTGTCGCTGGGGACTGCAATGTCGATGACCCAACTGAAGAAGGCGAATGCAATGAATCAGGTTGGTACTTATTAATGTCAATTTGTGTGCAGTGCTTTGAGGGAAAGAGAGTAGAGACATAGGCTGTGTTTTCCAGATTGACACACTGAGATTTAAACTAATCAAAAAAATTATTATAAAAAAATCATCACGACACAGGAGGCTGTACTTGGTTGTGAACTTTCAAACATTGCTCAATTACATCCTAAGCAGAGAAGTTTCACAATTTAATTGACACTTTTCCGAAGATGCTCTCCCAAGAACCCTGTGGGTTAGACCAATGCAAGATGTTCTCTGAGACCCTGATCCAGTTGGGTTCTTTGCCTTTCCCTATCCTGCTTCATTCTCTACCTCGTAGTTTTTTCTTTGGTCTTAAGGGCACTCCCTCAGTCAATCGTGTGCCTTCACATCCGTACGTGAGCTCCATGTCTAGGGAACCTGACCCACGATGACTCGTGTGGAGAACACGAATCCCAGGGGAAGGAATGGTCCTAACGATGTTATCGACAGCTTCAATCTAGGACCAAACCAGAACTGAAGGAGTTGGGAAGGGACTTCAGGATAAGGAAACTGTCAGATAGAGGTAGGCTTCATCAGGGACACGTTCTAGGATTAGAAAGGAAGCAGTAAAGAGTTTGACTGCCAACAAACCATATGCACATATAGTTTGTCAAAGAAAGTTGGTCATTCTTTTACCTGGATTCATTATTTGGGAAAGAGAATGTGAAATGGAGAGAAAAAGAAGAGGAGAGAGAGAGGAGAGAGAGAGGAGAAGGAAGAAAGAGAGAAGAAGACGCACACATATGTGTGTGTATTTGTAGGATAGAAGCTGTTAGGCCAATTCTATGGTGCTCATGGAGTCTGGGTCGCAGAAAAATCCTCTTCAAAAATGGGCTTCTCTTGCCCTGACCGGTTTGGATCAGTGGATAGAGCTTCGGCCTGCGGACTGAAGGGTCCCAGGTTCGATTCTAGTCAAGGGCATGTACCTTAGTTGTGGGTTCATCCCCCGTAGGGGGCGTGCAGGAGGCAGCTGATCAATGTTTCTCTCTCGTCGATGTTTCTAACTCTCTATCCCTCTCCTTTCTTCTCTGTAAAAAATCAATAAAATATATATATTTTAAAAATGGGCTTCTCAAGCCCACGTTGGGAGATATTCCTAATGAACATTTGTTGTGATTCTGAAAATAAACAGAGGAAATAAATCTTACCCAATAACCAAGAATGTGACCCTTTAAAGTCAGGGTTACTCTGAGAAAAAAAAAAAAATAGGAAGACTAAGGACACCAGCTACAGAACATGCCGTCTTCTTATCAACTTAATTGAAGCCATTCTGTCATGAATGACAGCCCATCAGCTCTTCTGCTACTCAATGTGTCACGACATTGTGTGTAATGAGAGGTCTCCTAAACCCAAAGGGAAAATGGACTCGTTTTTTCTGACTTCACTTTTTGGTTTTTTTTTGTGTGTTTTTTTGTTTTTTTGCATCATCAAGGTACTCGTATAAAATGTGTGTATGTTTATTAAAGCTGTGAAAGTAGTCAAATCAGAACTCAAAATACTGCCATGTACTTGCCAAAGACTTTTTTTTCAAATGTGCCAAATTCTGTTCATATTATTGACCTTTTTATCCTTACTGATAAGTTATTGGATGCGCATCAGATGTCTCCCGTGCATAACGTAAGAAACAAAGATCGCCATAGTATACGGATATTATTGGTTGGGAGAACATTGATGAAAAATAAAATATTCTATAATTTAAAAATGAAAGCCTTGGCAGTTTCTGCCTCCACCTATGATGATAGAGCTTCTTGCAGACCATCATTCCCATTAAAAACAACGAGTATAGCCCTGGCTGGTTTGGCTCAGTGGATAGAGCATTGGCCTATGGACTGAAGGGTCCCAGGTTTGATTCTGGTCAAGGGCACATGCCTGGGTTGTGGGCTTGATCCTCAGTAGGGGAAGTGCAGGAGGCAGCCGATCAATGGTTCTCTCTCATCATTGATGTTTCTCTCTCTCTCTCTCCCTCTCTCTCTCTCTCTCTCTCTCTCTCTCCCTTCCTCTCTTAAATCAATAAAAATATATTTAAAAACATAAAAAAAACTAGTATCTATATATATAAAAGGCTAATATGCAAAGTGTCCCCTGCAAAGTGTCCCTTGGGAGTTTGACCAGATGACCGGGAGTTCGATCACTTACTATGACATGCACTGACCACCTGGGGGTGACGCAGAATGAAGGAAGGCCCCGATCGGCATTGATTGCCGGCCAGGCCTAGCGACCGCACCCGTGCATGAATTTTGTGCACCGGGCAGCTAGTATCTACATAAAATACCAGCGATGTTGTGTTTGAAGAAATCTCATGGGGCTGAAGACAAAAAGTCAAGGCCGGGCTTGCCACGACAGCCAGGACTTACCAGCCTGTGGATCCCAGAAGAAAGGTCCAATGAAGTGGGTTTCATATTTGGTACCAGTTTTCCCTGTGAGAATTTTTCAAAGTTTCACAAGGCAAGATGCCAAGATACCAAGAAACCAGGCAAAAAGTGGCTCAAAAGCTGAACAGAATCTTGACAGCACCGAGGAGATAAAAACCCAGCCAGGAGAAGAGGCCCTGAGAAATAACTTCAGGCTCTTAACCAAATCATCTAAGAACTAGACCCATGCAATCGGGGTGACTCGAAACACCTTCTTGGAATAAGATGATCTGCTCTTCTAGTTGGTGCCTGCCTGGCAGTAAAATCGATCCTCACTAGACAGGGAAAACTACATCCACAGGAAGTGTAACACTACTGGATATCGCAAGTAGTATACATTTTGAATAACTAGGAAAATATTGTGAAATATTGGAATAAATATAAGTAGTGATGAAATAAGAAAATAAAAATAAAACAAAGAAAATAGTATTGTGTTTTCACAAAGATAGACAATTAACCAGCCTAATGGGACAAAATAAAAGGCCCGAGACAGACCAATACATATGACGACGACTTACGACTAACCCAACAACACCTCGACATAGAAGAAGCAAAGACTGCCTTTTCAACAAACGATGCAGAATCAAAAGGATATTCTTAAAGAGAAAAAATTAAACCCCAGCCTTATCTCATACCAATCGCAGATGAACTGAAGATGACACGGTGAAAACGAAAACAGTGAAGCTCCTGTAAGATAACATGGCAGAATATCGCCACAACCGTGGGGTAGGCAACGCTTTATTAAATGGAGCACAAATGCACTGAACAGAAAGAGCAACATGGAAAAAATGGACTCAACAAATAATGAAATAGGAAAGCGGAAAACCACTTGAGCAGCCACTTCACAAAAGAGGATAGCGAAGGAGTCCATAAATACAAGAAGGGGCTCACAATACATTAGCCTCATGGTAAATGCATCAGAACCACACCAAGATACCAACGCACATCCATCAACACCGCTGGGTTTATAAGATTAATCGTGATGAATGTTGGCTGGGATGAAAACCAGCAGCCACTCTTATGAACTAGGAGTGTAGATGTATGATACTATTGTAGCAGAGTCTTTAACACTGCCTACCGAAGTTGCACATATTCATGTCCTTTGGCCCAGGGATTCCACTCTAGGTATATTCCTAACAGGTGTATTCTAATGTGTATGAAGAATCATTTTTAAGGGTGGTTATAATAATATTATTTGAGATTAAAATTAAAAACAAAGTCTATCAGCCGTGGACAATATAAATACACTGGTCTAACAGATCAATGGGATATACCAGTGGTTGGCAAACTGCGGCTCGGCAAACCGTGGTTTGTGAGCCACACGTGGCTCTTTGGCCCCTTGAGTGTAGCTCTTCCACAAAATATCACCTCTTCCACAGAATACCGACTTCTGTGCATGGGCCACGAAGTTTCAGTCGCACTGTACCTGCGTGCCCACTCGTGATATTTTGTGGAAGAGCCACACTCAAGGAGCCAAAGAGCCGCATGTGGCTCGCAAGCCGCAGTGTGCCGACCACGGGGATATGCTATATGTAGCCATGTGGACATATTTTGCCAACCTAATATTTAGTAAAAGAAACCAGACACAGCCTGGCCAGTGTGGCTCAGTGGTTGAGCATTGGATGGATTGAACCAGGAAGTCACAGTTCAATTCCTGGTTAGAACACATGTCAGGGTTTTGGCCTCAATCCCCAGTAGAGAACGTGCAGGAGGCAACCGATAGATACTGTACTCTCATGTCGATGTTCCTCTCTCTCTCCTTCTCCCTTCCACTCTGTCTCAAAATCAATAAAAAATATCTTTTTTAAAAAAGAAACCAGACACAGAAAAAGACAGGCTGCAGAATTCCATATACACACAGTTCAATGGAGGCAGCACCGCCTGGGAGCTATCGATTGGAAGGAGGCAAGAGAGGGAGTCTGGTGCTGGTGCCATCTGGTTCCCCATCATGTGTTGGTTCTACAGGTGTGTGGGCTGTGCCAATCCATCCAACTTTATGCTAACGCCTGTGCAAGCCCTCTATTTCTATAACGCAGTGAGAAGACGACTTTAAAAAACCAAGGCCTTTAATCATGAAAATATTTTTTAGACTTACAGCCATGTTTGCAGAGCCGTTTCTCACAGATGGGGAAACTGTCATGCTCCAGCTCGGCAAGATTGCGTTCTTTCCTTGTGAAATGTGAACGTTTTAAACCAGGACAAAAAAAAATGCAGTTTTGCTTAAGACACTTCTATGGAAATTCTTGGGGCAGCACCGCTCGCTGAATGTGAAGTGCATATTTTCACCATATGAATTACACAGTGGGGAGGGAAGCATTATTGTTTTTTTTAAAGCAGGCAAAAAAAATTTAATTTTGCTTAAGTTTATGACATGACAGCACTATGACATCACCACTAACTCAATGCAATCGCAGAGTGGCTTAAAGTAAAATAAATCCAGCCAGTGTGGCTCAGTAGTTGAGCATTGGCCCATGCACCAAGACCTCACCAGTTCAATTCCCAGTCAGGGCACATGCCCGGGTTGCAGGCTTGATCCCCAGTAGGGGGCGTGCAGGAGGCAAGGGTGTTATGTTTCTCATCCAAGTTTTTATCTTTCCCTTCTCTCTCTCAAAATCAACAAAAAACATATATATGTAAAAGAAAAACAAAAGACTTGTCTTTATTATTCTATTTACACCAGCTGATTCCTGACACACACACACACACACACACACAGGTATCCTACATGGAGCTTCTTTTCCTTGCTGATCATATAAAAATTCACGTCTTATTATGAGATGTATATGATTTTTAACTTATTAAATGGATGAACATGTACATTGGGAGCTGTGATGTTTTCGTGAGTTATGCAGCCCCACCTCGGCAAATATTGATCAGCTTCTTTGAAATGGATAGCGTTATGGGATTCTAATACATGGAGGATAAGCTAATTTAATTTCTCCATCTTCGTCCGCACATGTGTAGGGAAAAGCAAACATATGCACCGCACACACACATGCTTTGGGAAGACGGGGCCTGCCTATCTTGAATAATTCATTGTTTGTGGAGCTGGTAATTGGAATTAAATTTAAGCCCCATCACAGCGGCAGTGGCACAGTATTTGAAAATAGAAAGCTGAACACACGAATCTGTTGTTTCCTCTCCAAGATGTCACCAGGCATGTCCATTGCAAGCTGCATAAGCAATGGTGTCACCGCGCCGGACAACTGAAATGCTGACAGGTACTGGCGGGCACAGCCCTGACGGGGTCAAGTACCCCCTAAACCTGCCTTGTTTGCTGATCTTTTAATCGGATTCAACTCGACTGTGGCCATAGCATGAGGCTCCCTGACAGTCTATGTGACAGCCTCTGACAGCAAAATATTTTGATTTTTCACCATGTGATGGTATTTCAGATCTCCCATAGCCCTTCGTAAGCCAGCACAGTGTTTTATAGAGAATGACACGGGCAGTTAATTGTCTTGGAGGCTTGCTAGGTCTCTTCGATTTCAGCTGAATCCGAAGTTAACTGAATGCACCTTATGCCTTGGGAGTAACAGGCCATGTAGACCGTTGTGACCACAAGTGCTTTGCTTATGAAAAGAAAAGAAAACAAAACAAAACAAAAATACCACAATTGAACTCACAACCCAGCAACCAGAATTGTCAGAGGGTCCAAGCAAATGTGAACAACTTTCCATCCTTCTGAGCTTCTCTTAACTAGTACAGAAGGGACTTCTTGGGTAGTTAAAAAAAAAAAAAAGGTGGTGCAACTTGCTAATCTTTTGCTTAAAATACATTTTAAAATTCTTCTTTTTTTTTTTTTAGCCTCTACATAAATTCTTGGGGGATACAACTAACCATTATTTGGAAGAAAAAAAATGAGCAAAATCCACTGGAAAACCACTTTTTTTTTTTTTTTTAAATATATTTTATTGATTTTTTACAGAGAGGAAGGGAGAGAGATAGAGAGTTAGAAACATCGGTGAGAGAGAAACATCGATCAGCTGCCTCCTGCACATCTCCTACTGGGGAATGTGCCCGCAACCCAGGTACATGCCCTTGACCGGAATCGAACCTGGGACCTTTCAGTCTGCAGGCCNATATATATATATTTATATTAATTTTGGAGAGGAAGGGACAGGGAGAGAGAGATAGAAACATCCATGATGAGAGAGAATCATTGATCAGCTGCCTCTGGCATGTCCCACACTGGGGATTGAGCCTTCAACCCGGGCATGTGCCCTTGACTGGGATCGAACCTGGGACCCTTCAGTCTGCAGGCTGACACTCTATCCACTGAGCCAAACCAGCCAGGGCACTTTTTCATATCTTATGTCAGTGATGGCGAACCTTTTGAGCTCGGTGTGTCAGCATTTTGAAAAACCCTAACTTAACTCTGGTGCCGTGTCACATATAGAAATTTTTTGATCTTTGCAACCCTAGTAAAACAAAGATCTATATTTTTGATATTTATTTTATATATTTAAATGCCATCTAACAAAGAAAAATCAACCCCAAAAATGAGTTTGTGTGTCACCTCTGACACGCGTGTCCTAGGTTCACCATCACTGTCTTATGTGGTCTCCTAATTGGCCTTTGTCTTACCCTGGATGTAAGGAGCTTTTTCAAAAGTACGGTCTCTAAAGCTTATGAGTAGGAGATAGATTTACTGAAGTAGAAGCAGAAGAACAGCTAGGACCTCAGTGGCCTGGAATTTGGGGGCAGAGGGGGCATCTGGCAGGAGTTGACAATGATGAGTATGTGTACATCACCAAGTGTCTGATGAACAAGGACCAGTTCAAGAGCCACTGTTTCGGGGGTGGGGAGATAAATTTTGTTTCTCTGTCTTCAGGCTCTCCACCATAGCATGAGGGAAGTAGTATTTGCCTGGTCAAGGAAGTAAGGGTTGATTTAGTATGAAATGCTTCTCACTACTTAGGGGTGTCAGGAGTAATGAGTGTAATACATTTTAAAAGTACAAAGCGATAGAGTTGTTGTCTAAGGCTAACCGGTAGAGGCCCCGGGTTATTTTCCTTTCTGCAAATGGAGAAATATATTTTTTGAACGGGCGCCATTGTTGAAAGCTCCGGGGTCAGCCCGAATGAGGTAGATCATGATACTGCGACTTGTTGGTTGTAGGGCGTTGGGTGGTAAACCAGGTTCTCTGTGTTTTGATGTGTTGTCCTATGAAGCAGGAATCATGTGCCCATCTCATGAAGTGGATGCTATTGAAGCCTTTAATGCTACCTAGAACGGGGCCTGGCATGGAGTAAATATTCAATAAATATCACTAAATATTCAATAAATATTCAATAAATGTTCAATACATATTCAATAAATAAATAATAATTATTATACTTACTGAGATAAGTCAAAATCATAACTAATACTTGGCCTCGTTCTCTATCTGCACCAACCCGAGCAATTTCAAGGTCTATATCAGTGATGGCAAACCTTTTGAGCTCGGCGTGTCAGCATTTGGAAAAACCCCAACTTAACTCTGGTGCCGTGTCACATATAGAAGTTTTTTGATATTTGCAACCATAGTAAAGCAAAGACTTATATTTTTGATATTTATTTTATATATTTAAATGCCATTTAACAAAGAAAAATCAACCAAAAAAATGATTTCGCGTGTCACCTCTGACACATGTGTCATAGGTTCGCCATCACTGGTCTATATGATTGGTGTAGATTTCTAACATGATGAACAACCCACAGCACACCGGGAAGAATATCATGTGATAGTCAAGTTGGTGCAGATTCAAATCTCAGCTCAGGTGGCTAATGCCGCTTTGTGAACTTGTGCAAGTTTTCTCTCCTCTCTAAGTCTCAGCTTTCTCTATCTTTCAAACATGGTAGATAACAGCGTTCACGTTGTGTTCTGTACACTTGCACAGTAAGTACCTAGTGTGATGTTTGGCACCTAGAAAAGTATAGTTATTATTCTCTAAATGGTAATTCTATGAATAGAATGATACTTCTCTTTTAAGTGCCTACTTAAGCAGAATGAGGTAAGTAATTCATACTTTCAAAAAGGGCGTGCATTGACCATTTTGTGAATGATTCTTCACGACAGTGTAGATCTTATCATAGAGTCTACCGGTATCGTTTCCGACGGTATTAATTCTTACTCATCATGTATTTCCTGAGCAGCAGTAGGTGCTGAAACTCCAGTTAGTGTGTATTGGCACAAATACACATAACATGCTGTTCTACCTTCATTAGTATTTAATGAGCACCATGTATGTACTATGAGGAAAATAAATATATGGAAACATAAGGACTAACAATCTTATTGGAGAAATAAGACACAAACAACTAACAACCTGAATCATCAGAGAGTTGGAAACAAGAGTAGCTCAAAAACAACAGCGGAGCCCAGCTAGTGTGGCTCAGTAGCTGAGCGTCAACCTATGAACCTGGAGGTCATGGTTCGATTCCCAGTCAGGGCACATGCCAGGGTTACGGGCTTGGTCCCCAGTGGGGGGTGTGCAGGAGGCAGGCAGCCAATCAATGATTCTCTCCCATTGTTGATGTTTTTATCTCTCTCTTCCTCTCCCTTCCCCTGTGAAATCAATTTTTAAAAATCCATATTTTTAAAAAAGAGTAATTTTGAAGACTTGGTAAATCCTATAGCTAGACAGTACACCTGAGTATGTCCATATATAACTTGGATATTTCTAACGTTGTAAATAGACCAGGTGTCCTAGAAATTCTGAAGAAGAAAAAGAACCTCTGGGGTGAGTTTTCCGTCGTTTCTATAAAATCACTTAAACGGGAAGACCTGTCCACCGGTTTTCTGTAACTTCCACCAAATTGTCTGTTGTTGTTAGAATTCTGTAGGCATCACGCTCTCTAGTAAAATGATGTATGGAGCCATCGTCTGGTAGGGGCTGATGGGATGTAAATGAAACTAATTAAGGAAATGTCAAACATAATTAATAAAACAGGTTTAAGTTGCAAAAGCCCTGTCAGCGGAATGAATGGGGAAGAGCCTCGCGCGCCCATGGTTGGGGGCACGTTCCCCCTCTCCAGGCTTTATTTAGCTCCGTTCCATTTGATCCTCGAAAGCTACTCGAAGAGCGCTTCTCTGCCTCATCTTCTCTTAGCTGATGCAGTGGAGAGGGAGGAATATAAATTTGCTTGTGGGGCCTGCCGCTTGGAAAAAAAAAAAAGAAATTAATTGCCCACTCCTCATCTTCCCCAAGTACTATAGGACATTAACATAACCAATTTGCGTGAACTTCTCACTGGCTGCCTAATAGAGCATCGGACCTGCTGATAAAAGCAGGGTGTTGCTGATACTCCTTTATTAGTATTAGCATTTTCATAATATCCAAATATTACAGCAGCGTGATGCACGGGCTCCATTTATTATTGATAAGAACAAAAAAAAGGGGGGGGAGGGGTTGGAAATAAAGTGGGTGAGTGACCTATAATTACGGCAAGCAAATTAGGGTGTGCGGTAGCGTCGGTTACATTTGCTTAGGAGTAATGATGCCCGGGACCTCGGCCTTCCCCTGGGATAGGGGAAATAATGGAGTCCCTGGCAGCTGCAGATGGGGTAGGGAGGGACAGTGTTTGCATCGGTTAGGCTGAGCGCTGGGCTCCGAGGCTTGCCTGCAGGGGTCCCGTCAAGTCCGAGCATTTCAGCCCCTGGAGTGTAAGTCACTCGGAAACCCACCGGTTCCTGGGAGGCCTGGGTGACGGGACTGGGAGCCTGAGAGAAGGCTCTTGCTTGAAAGTCAACCGTGACACTGGTGAGGAGCCTCTCAAGGCTCTTCAGTCCTCAGACAATGGGGATAACCTTAAACCGATGAACAAGAACAGATCCAGAGACAGAGAAGCAACGATCAGATGCTCAAACCTCAGAGGGAGGGTAGGGGAGGGCGGGGGTAAGGGAGAGAGATCAACCAAAGGACTTGTATGCATGCATATAGGCCTAACCAATGGACACAGACACCAGGGGGGTGAGGGCATGAGCGGGGGTCGGGGGCAATGGGGGGATCAGGACACATATGGAATACCTTAATCAATAAAGAAAAAAAAGTCAAAACAAAACTAAACTAAACAAAAAAACAGAGGCCAGTGGCTTTTAAATGGAGAGATAAAGATGAAATGTGGCCCCAGCCGATTTGGCTCATTGGATAGAGCGTCAGCCTGCAGACTGAAGGGTCCCGGGTTTGATTCCCGGTTAAGGGCACATGCCTGGGTTTCGGGCTCAACCCCCAGTAGGGGGCGTGCAGGTGGCAGCTGATCCATGATTCTCTCTCATCATTGATGTTTCTATATCTGTCTCCCTTTCTGATAACAATAAAAATATATTTTAATAAAAAGATGAATAGAGCGTTGGCCTGCGGACTCAAGGGTCACAGGTTCGATTCCGGTCAAGGGCATGTACCTTGGTTGAGGGCACATCCCCAGTAGGGAGTGTGTAGGAAGCAGCTGATCAATGTTTCTAATTCTCTATCCCTCTCCCTTTCTTTCTTTAAAAAATCAATAAAATATATATTTTTTTAAAAAGATGAAATGTGGTTTCCATGAACTTACAGACCCTCACTTGTCCTCATTTCAGGTTATTTCAGTTTAGTGTATGTACACACACACGCACACATGCATGCACATGTACACACATAAATGTGTGTGCACATGTATTCACACACGTGCACACATGCACACACACACAGTTGCCTGGTATTTCATGCCATCTGACAAATAGTAATTTAACATCTGTATTTGCCAGACTCAGTAGGAGGAAGTAGAGAGAGGAAGGCATATTTCATATACTCAAGAAGCTTACAGGGTCAGTTTTGAATTCAACTTTGTTCAAAACGAACACACACATATTTTATTTGTAAACCATATTTTCTATAAAAAGCCACTTTTTGATAGACACATGGAGGCTTGATTGGCATCCACCAGATCAGAAGACACTTACAAAAAAAATCACAATCGATGAACAAACACCGGTAATAACATCAAAGGTATGTGCCTGCTTTCAATGAACCGTTAGTGTCAGAATTCGTTCCACTGGGCAGAGAAAGCACAGCACAGCGAGCCTCGGACATCAAGTGATGTTGGAAAACCGAGAAGTGCTCAGATACTAATGGGATATGGTAAAAACAACAACAACAACAAAACACACACACACACACACACGAGTCAGCGTACGGGGGCTGCCGCTGGTTATAAAGGATCCATTTTGATTTAATCTGATTAATCTATGGGTCCAACCTTTGATTCTTAGAATACTGCCATGACCCGTGGAATCTCCTCTGTGTCTGTATTCTGTCATGCCCTTTCTTCCTTCCAAAGTAAAGGCTATTCTGAATTTTGAATTCTGCCATTGCTTTGCCCTTTAGCATATATATAATATAAAATATACGGGTGACCTTATCAACACATCTATAATAACAAAAGTGTGATATGCTAATTAGACCAGACATCCTTCCAGATGAAGCCGGGGCTTCGAGGGAAGCCCAGGTCCCGGGTGCCGGAGGGAAGCCCTTGTGGGCAGCTGGGAGAAGGAAGACCTGCTCTTGCATGAATTTTGTGCATTGGGCCTCTAGTTGACACATATATCACATTTATATCTTACATATTAGGTAGGCTTCAGTAACAAAACCGTGTTTTATATATTACACAATATTATATTACATACTAGAGGCCCGGTGCATGAATTTGTGCACCACGGGGTTCCCTCTGCCTGGCCTGTGGGATAAAGTTACATATAATAACTTTACAATCCAGTAATTTTAACTGTCTGCGACTTTGCCAAAAAATGCTCTCAATGAGATTTTATTGCTTTTATTTCAATCCTCTGTACCTTTGCTTCTGGTCTCTCACACTGAAAAGGAAAGAAAAACCCTAATGATTCTAAGCAGCTCTCATGAAAGCCGGGTAATTCTAATCGTGGTTAAAACTGGTTAGAACCTGGGTTATTTATTACATAAATAAGCTAATATCTGCAATGGCCTAGCGCAGGCCCTGACTAAACCGGGGATGACAGCTGTCCTCATCATTGCCATCATCTGCATATCCTCGCCTTCTCTCCTGATGATCCAGCTCATCGTATGGTCCAAGAAATCAATTTTCTGGATGTGAAAGTTTCAATATACACGGCATTTGAGAGGATCATCAGAGAGACATATTTTATTTCATTCTTGCTGAGCAAGAGTGCACATCACACACTAGCAGTCGGTCTGCTGAGGGAAAGGTGCCTCTAATGGGATCAGGGCCCTTGGGTTGGCATGAGCTATGTCCTGTGTTTTGCTGTCCACGTGTACTAGTCTTCAGAGGAGTTTCATGGAGGAGAATTGCTGTTTAATAAGAGGTTCATTGGCAAGTACACTTCCCACCCACTGACCAGGGGCCTGAGCTTAATCATAGTTTGATTGGAGTCCTGAGGAGGTACAGTCCTCTATTAACAACTCGTCTTTTTTTTTTTTTTTTTTTTGCAAGTTTTTCGTTTGTTTTTTATTGATTTCAGAGTGAAGGGAGAGGAAGGGAGAGGGAGAGAGAAATATCAATGATGAGAGAGAATCATTGATCGCCTGCCTCCTGCATGCCCCACACTGGGGATCAAGCCCGCAACCCAGGCATGTGCCCTTGCCCGGAATCGAACCCGGGACCCTTCAGTCTGTAGGCCGATGATCTATCCACTGAGCCAAACCAGCTAGGGCAGCAACTCGTCTTTATGGAAAGAAATGCAGCCATTGGAACCCTCCTACTACATACACATGACCGTGTTAAGGAGAGCTAGATCGAGGACTTATTTCTACCACTTGTGGAAGTGTGGCTAGTCCTTTCAGTAGAGCTGGAAGTCACCTCTAAAGTTAACCTTTCCTTTTGTCTTTGACCTGACATGAACCTCAGAAGAAAGTTTGAAGTGTATCTCATTCCTTTTCATCTTTTCCCCCCTCTACCTCATCTCACAAGGATTATAAAATCTGAAATATTTATACCAGGAGAAATTAGGTCCTACTAAATGTTTACCTTGCCAGGAATCAAAATTCCTTTAAAAAAAACACCCACAAACCAACCATGGTTCTCTGGGAATAGCTTAACAGATTTAGAAGATTTTTAACTGTTTGGGAACATCTGAACTTTTGAAATCACATCAATTATTGATATTAAGAATTGTCAATTTGTGCTCATCTAAAACTTTGTTAATTTCGTTGCTTAAAACTAAGCAATATATGTTATTGGCTATTGTTTATGCAGAAATTTTTTTCTTTTTTATCTTATATGTAACTTTTCCTTTAATTTACTGACTGTAAAAGGTCCCCCAGATAGAAAGAACATCTGCTCCTTAGTGTTATACTCAGGCCCTTATAATGATGTCCTGACTTTACCCTTTCTTTTTTTACAGTTCATTTTCAGCTTTCTTTTATTTTTTAAATTGATTTCAGAGAGGAAGGGAGAGGGAGAGATGGACAGAAACATCAATGATGAGAGAGAATCATGGATCAGCTGCCTCCTGCACACCCCACACTGGGGATCGAGCCCAGAATCTGGGCATGTACCCTGACCGGGAATCAAACCGTGACCTCCTGGCTCATAGGTCGACATTTAATCACTGAGACACTTGATATTTAACCACTGAGCCACACTGGCCAGGCCTTACCCTTTATTTCTAGTAATTTATTACATATTTCTGGCATCACATAATTCTTTGAGTATTTTGCCTCCATAAAGATTACAAGAGAGTGCAGATGTATATTTACAAAAATGAATGACACTAGAAAACCCCTAAGATTCACTACTTTCAAAAGATATCTTCTTTGGCAACAATTCTAATACAAATTGATCAGCATTTATCAATTCTATAAAACTGATGCCTTTTATAATTCATCCTTTCATTTGACCATGACAGCATTTTTCTAAGAACACGAAACTGTTTTAGGAATAAGAATGGAGAAAAAAATATCTGTGGATTAGGTAGGAAAATTGACTTCAGAGGCGTATTTGAGCAAACCTGAAACTGAGGCCAAGCTTACCTCCTGTTCCTTCTGCCTTTTCCTTCTCTGACATCTGCTTCTGGTCTTCAGCGTTTTTCTTCTTTCTCCTCTTATCTACGATCACCCTTTAGTCTGAACTTAACCCAGCATTGATGTTACCTCGATGTCAACTTAAGCTTCAGCTTTAGCTGTGGAATGAAAAGTTGTTCTTGGGACTTGGAGCAACTTGTAGTGCCAGAAAGTAAGAAAATTCTCTTAAAACAAACAAACAAAAAAAACTCACAACAATACAGGTATGTTAAAGGGACACAGGTGTCCACTGAAGGAGCTCTCAGTGACCAAAGCTGGGACAATCAGAGCAACAACATAAATAATGTTTCCTTATAATCCAAAGTATAAAATGAGCCCTAGCTGGTTTGGCTCAGTGGATAGAGCATCAGCCTGAAGACTGAAGGGTCCCAGGTTCGATTCTGGTCAAGGGCACATGCCGGGGTTGCAGGCTCGATCCCCAGTAGGGGGCGTGCAGGAGGCAGCCGATCAATGATTCTCTCTCATCATTGATGTTTCTATATATCTTTCTCTTCCTCTCCCTTTCTCTCTGAAATCAAAAATATTTTTAAAAAGGTATAAAATGAATATCCATAAGTCCATATAGGTATAGGTAAGTCATTGATTAAATAAATAAATGGGAGAGAAGAGATAACTCTCTTATTCAGAATAGCTGCAAATCATTTATGTAGGTGCCCCACCCCCAAGAAAGTAGAGCATACGTCCTCCTTTCTTAAGTATGGGCTTCACGTAGCCCTGTGTTCCTCCTTCCAAAGAGTACAGTATGGCCCGGCCGGCATGGCTCAGTGGTTGAGCACTGACCTATGGACCAGGAGGTCACAGTTTGATTCTGGGTCAGGGCACGTGCCCAGGTTGCGGGCTCCATCCCCAGTGTGGAGTCTTCAGGAGGCAGCCAATCAATGATTCTCTCTCATCATTGATGTTTCTATCTCTCTCTCTCTCCCCCTATCCCTTCCTCTCGGAAATCAATAAAAAAAAATTTAAAAAAACACAACAACAGCAAACAAAGTACAGTATGAAAATGTGGGGAGTGGGAGGGAGTCACTTTACAAAGGTGGAACCTAGCAACCGTGACCTTACCCCCGAGACCAAGGTCAACATCAACAGTGATAACCCTGTAGATAGCGTGTGCCCTAGATAGGATGTGATGAGAATGGCTCTTTACCATGTGCTCTTCCTCCCCAAGCCCATAATCCCTCCTCTCTGAAATCCATAAAAAATACTAAAATAAGCCGAAACCGGTTTGGCTCAGTGGATAGAGCGTCAGCCTGCGGACTGAAAGGTCCCAGGTTTGATTCCAGTCAAGGGCATGCACCTGGGTTGCGGGCACATCCCCGGTGGGGGATGTGCAGGAGGTAGCTGATCGATGTTTCTCTCTCATCGATGTTTCTAACTCTCTATCCCTCTCCCTTCCTCTCTGTAAAAAATCAATAAAATATATTTAAAAAAATACTAAAATGAAATGTTAACAGGTGGGAAAGCTGGGTGTGAGATGCATGGGGACTGCTACCTTCTCATACTATCTTTGCAATTTTTATAAACCTAAAAATGCCCTAACGATAAAGTTTATTACATATAAAGAAAGGAAGCGATAACAAAAAAGGTTGTCCTTGGGTAAAGGGATTATTTAGGGCACGTTTCACCATATTTGGGAATATGAAAATGTCCTCTTTTGTTACCTACCTGTATACAGAGAAAGGAGAGCAGGGTGGCAAGATCATGCCAAATCTCTCTCTCTTTCTCTCTCTCTCTTTCTGTCTCTCTCTCTCTGTCTCTCTCTCTCTCTCTCTCTCTCTCTCTCTCTCTCTCTCTCTCTCTCTCTCTCTCTCTCTCTCTCTGTCTCTCTCTAACTTGGCCTTCATTCTAATCAACCTGCTCCCGTATCATTTCCTCCCTTTCCTTTCTGTCATCTCCATTTCACACCATCACTCGCCCGCCCGCCCGGTGCAAAGAGGCTCCGACACCTTCTCTTTAGAAGGTGAGAGCCTCACTAGGGGTGACAGGCCTTCTCTTGAGGTCATTTATCTAATTGCTCTTTGCAGCTAAGAATTAATTAGCCTGATTATTCTTCCCAGTTTGGGGATGGGTTCCCCACCTGAAGAGAAGAAGTTGCCTGGTGTCAGTGATGAATGGCCCAGCCAGATGCTCGCCGCCTCACATTTGTAATAAATGCCGCCTCGCTCTTTAGGTCGCATGAGGAAGCAGGCAGGTTGGGGTGTCGTGTGCAGGATAATAAAGCACTTGTAGAAATAGGGGCACCGGCATCCGATGGTGATTAAATACTTTAATACATCAAAGGGTGCAGGAGTTCCAAGATGCTGAAGGTAAGAGCCCCCATTTAGGGCAGCTCTCTCCCTCCTTCACGGGGCACAGACACCTCCAGGATCACTGGCAGCAGGTGGCATCCCAGGGTAGGGTTTGTCTAGAGTAGCGGTTCTCAACCTGTGGGTCCCGACCCCTTTAGGGGTCGAACGACCCTTTCACAGGGGTCGCCTAAGACCATCGGAAAACACATATATAATCACATATTGTTTTTGTGATGAATCACTATGCTTTCATTATGTTCCACTTGTAACAATGAAATTGGGGGTCACCACAACATGAGGAACTGTATTAAAGGGTCGCGGCATTAGGAAGGTTGAGAACCACTGGTCTAAAGTGACCTCAGGGATCTGTGGGGTTCTTGGTTTCTGTTTGGGGTTCTCTCTTCAAATTTTTTTTTTCAGAGAACGCCTAAAAATACAAACACATTCAGAGCCCGGGGCCCTTCTATTTCTAGAAGGGAAAGAAGTGAGGTTGTTCTTGGTTTACTTCCAAACTAGGTGTTTAAAACATTGCTGGTATTGCTCGAGTGTGTGTGGAAGGTCCCCTGACATCAACATAATGCAATGGAATTAAAAGGCGAGCAAACCGAGATGTAATACAGACCTGTTGCTGTGAAATAAGTCTGTAAAGAAGAAACTCAAATCCATGAGTGAATTTCGTG
This sequence comes from Myotis vivesi, assembly GCA_035771395.1. NCBI lineage: Eukaryota > Metazoa > Chordata > Mammalia > Chiroptera > Vespertilionidae > Myotis > Myotis vivesi. The sequence continues at coordinate 4,765,470 of JAWPEG010000013.1, read as the reverse complement.
GGTGGTGTCTGTCTGGCTGCTCTAACAAACTCCCATAGACTGGGTGGCTTAAGTGGCAAACATTTAAAAAATATGTATATTTTATTGATTTTTTACAGAGAGGAAGGGAGAGGGATAGAGAGGTAGAAACATCGATGAGAGAGAAACATTGATCAACCGCCTCCTGCACACCCCCCACTCGGGATATGCCCCCAACCAAGGTACATGCCCTTGACCGGAATCGAACCTGGGACCCTTTAGTCCGTAGGCCGATGCTCTAGCCACTGAGCCAAACCAGTTAGGGCACATTTTATTTCTCATAGTTCTGAAGGCTGAGATGCAAAATCGAGGCTCTGACAGTTTTGATGTTTGGTGGGGGCTGCTCATAGACTTGCCCTTTCACTGTGCTGTGTCCTTAGATGGTAGATGGGGCGAGACAGCTCTCTGTGGCCTCCTTTATAAGGGCGCTAATCCCATTTGCAAGGGCTCCACCCTCATGACCTAATGACATGCAAAGGCCCCACCTCCTAAAACATGATATTGAGGGGTAGGGTTTCAACATATGAATTTGATGGGGAGGGGAGGTTTGGGGGGGGAGAGAGACACAAATATTTACTCCATCACAGAGGGCAAGTCTTATATTTTTGTGGGTAGTTTAATTGAAGACAGGATTTTTTTAAAAAAATTTTTATTGATATTTTTTTTGAGAGAAAGGAAGGGAGAGGGAGAGACAGAGTCCAATAAATGAAACCATGAAATGGAACTGGTGTGACAAAATTAGGAACCCTAGTATTTTTATCTTGTCTCACCTATTTCTTATTGCCAGCTCTTCTGATGTTCCATAGAGTAGAAACCATTGTGCCTAAGGAAGTTTATGGAAAATTTCCTTAGATGCAATAATGGGAATACTCAAGATGCATTCTGTAGGATTCAGGTGACCCGATAGGAAAGAACTCTTCTATGTAAGAGGAGAAAGTGTTCTATGGATCCTTTAACCAGTGCTCCTCGCCTCCCAGTTTCAGATTGTTCATATCACTTCAGGCACATTTCCAGGCTGCTCACTGCTTTTGTTCACCTCCGAGGGCCTGTTTTTATGCTATTGGTAAACCTCCCTGAAATCTCTGAGCTCCCGGTTAATTATAAACAAGGGACTTGTCTTCATCAACCACCTGTCAAGGTTTCTAGGACTATCCTACGAGAGTGAATGTTTCTGTTGTGTGTGTGTTTTTTTTCACTCTCTTCTCACAAAAACGATGAAATTAGCCGCCAAGCTGTTGAGCATGGACATTTCACGCTGCGTTCTGCTGTAACAGGATTATGTTCACGGGTGACATCATTTACAGTTTGCATCAACTTGACTCCAATCTCCTTATCTACTGGGAGAACTAATTGTTCTGTGATGATTCAAAATGGACATTTGTGCCATATTTTCTTTCCTTTTTTGGTTTCAATTGATAATTTATTCCAAAGACAGTAGTCAGAACACTTTGAATTCAAAATACCGGCAAATCTGTTGCAGGTCTAAAAAAAAAAAAAGTAATATGATGCAAAAAGAATCATAGAAGTCTTTAGCGATCAAAAGTGTGGAGCGAGTAATTTATCCAGTTAAGCTTCTATCCAGAGTCTGAAGGAAAAACATATTAGCAAAGGACTGTGTTTCTCTCTCTTATGACCCTCGTGCCAATCCATTGCATTTTCTCATACAATTTTAAATAAGTTTTTATTTTTATTTTTATTTTAATATATTTTACTGATTTTTTACAGAGAGGAAGGGAGAGGAATAGAGAGTTAGAAACATCGATGAGAGAGAAACATTGATCAGCTGCTTCTTGCACACTCCCTACTGGGGATGTGCCCGCAACCAAGGTACATGCCCTTGACTGGAATCGAACCCGGGACCCTTGAGTCCACAGGCTGACGCTCTATCCACTGAGCCAAACCAGTCAGGGCTAAATAAGTTTTTAAGAAAAACAATATAAGAAATCGAATTGGGTCCAATAGAGATAATAATAATGGCATCCACCTCATAGGCTTGTGATGAGGATTTACTGAGTTTCTGTTTGTAAAGTACTGTATTTTTCCGTGTATAAGACGCTGTTTTTTTCTAAAATTGTTAGACTGAAAATTGAGGGCGTCTTATATACGGAAATCAGCCGAGGAGGGAGCGGCAAGGGTGCATAGCTGCCCATACCTTGTCAAACAGGCTTCCTCCAGTCACGAGCCTTATTGTTACTGACATCAGCTGATGCCATAATTGGAGGTGGAGGTGGAGAGCGCAGATGCAACAGGGACCGAGAGTTCTGAGCCCATAAAGGTGTCAAAAAATAAAAGGAGCCCTAACTGGTTTGGCTCAGTGGATAGAGCGTCAGCCTGTGGACTCAAGGGTCCCAGGTTCGATTCTAGTCAAGGGCATGTGCCTTGGTTGCGGACACATCCCCAGTAGGGGGTATGCAGGAGGCAGCTGATCGATGTTTCTCTCTCATTGATGTTTCTAACTCTCTATTCCTCTCCCTTCCTCTCTGTGAAAAATCAATAAAATATATTTTTAAAAAATTTAAAAATAAATAAAAGGATAAATACCGGTAAGCGATTGTCTTACTCTGCAAAATTCAAACAGAATGTCATCAGCTATGCAAGAGAGCATGGAGATAGAGCTGCAGAGAGACAGTTTGGACCTCCTCCCACGGAGTGTCTGATCAGACAGCGGAGAAAACAGGAAGAACAGCTCCTTAAGATGCCAAAAAAGAAGAAGGAAAACCAGAAAGAGGAAAACCAGAAAAATGTTTAAAATACTGAATTTATAATTTTGGGTTGGAAAAGTGGGGGGGTGTCTTATACACAGAAAAATATGGTACTTAACAAAGGACTGCCACATAGCTCCCATTCCATGACTTTGCTAGGTAGACTACATCATTCCAAATTTAGTCTTTTACAATGATAATTACGCACATTGCATTCAACTGTCTGGTTGAAGATCTACTCAAGAAAAATAGGCTGTACAGAAAGGTATTCTAGGCTGGCCGGTATGGCTCATTGGCCTCTGAACCAGGAAGTCTCAGTTTGATTCCCCATCAGGTCACATGCCTTTGTGGGCTCAATCCCTAGTAGGGAGTGTGTGGGAGGCAGCCGAACAATGATTCTCTCTTATCACTTATATTTCTATCTCTCTCTTCTTCTCCCTCTCCCTTCCTTTCTGAAATCAATTATATATATATATATTTTAAAAAGGGATGCTATCACTCTGTCAAACAAAAAAATGTGTCAGACATGCCTGTGTTATGAAAATACCATATTATATTTTAGGGAGTCATGTTTTCAGTGCCTTGAGGCCTCGCCCAGAAATTTGGCAAATCACAAGATATGGCATAGTTTCCTTTTGCAGAAATATAAGTTCTAAATTTTTTCATGAACAGAAAATTTGCAAATACTTTATTTTAATATGACATGCTTCTTGATATGCAAGTTAAAACACACGTGCACATACACACAGAAACACATGTACGTTATCATATCTATCTACCTGTGTACACTAGTGGTTCTCAACCTTCCTAATGCTGCGACCCTTCCATACAGTTCCTCATGTTGTGGTGACCCCCCAATTTCATTGTTACAAATGGAACATAATGAAAGCATAGTGATTCATCACAAAAACAGTATGTAATTATATAGGTGTTTTCCGATGGTCTTAGGCGACCCCTGTGAAAGGGTCGTTCGACCCCCAAAGGGGTCTCGACCCACAGGTTGAGAATCGCTGGTGTACACAATTACGAAAAGAATATGAGTTCATACTGACACCTCCAATTTCAATTCAACATAGCACAGTTCTTTCTAGCCTTCCCTCTTTCCCGTGGTGGGAAATATCTTCTCTGACAATGTGAAACTTATCCTCAAGTCATTCAATATATTAACTGGTTTGCTTAATCATTCCATTACTTGCTTAATGGAGCCAGTCTCTCAACTATGCTGACTGGCCATTTCCTCCACCCAGCACCAGCATGCTAGCCTGCCCTCTCCTAGCCTCTCTACATAGATAGATAGCTATGTTCCTCCTCACCGTCCCATACATTTACCTGCCGCGTTGCTTCCTTCATTCAGAAAAGGGAAGGAAAGTGAAGGGAAGGGATAAAAAGGTCAAGGAAGAGAAGATGCGAGGGGAAGATGTTAAGGCAAAGAAAAATAGGAAGAGAAAACAGGGAGAAATGGGGATGAATAGATTTGTAAAATACCATGTAATCATTTAAGATTTGCTTAAAAATGAAGTGAAAAATGCGGGCTGAAAATTTTGATACTAAATTCGATAGACATAAAATTAGTCTGTCAAATTGCTGTGAATATTTCTAAATGATTTCTCTCAATGTTAGTATCTATTTCAATGCAGATGGGAAACCCAAACTAGCTCACGGAAAGTTGTAAGTTTTACAATAACGTGTATGTTTCTAAGTCTGGATTAGACTTTTATCATGGTTGTATTGCTTTATGCAGGTCCGTTAAATTAACTCGTTTTTTTTAATGGGTGGTGTTTACAAAAGCAAGAAGCTATTGAGTAATTATAGCAAGGAAGCTGTACAATATCAAAAATACAGATCATATGGTGTTATCTGACCATCTTATTTTTTTACAGAGTGATAAATTCACACTTTAATTATTTGCTAATATGATAAAAATATAAATTTTTTTTTAAAAATTTGCACTTCCTTGCTAACAAGAGGATATTTTCTGTTTATAGTTGACTTATATTTCTTTCTCTGTGGAATGCTAGCTCAAGTTCTTTGCCAATGTTTTTTATTTTATTTTTAATATTTTTTTATTAATTTCAGACAGGAAGGGAGAGGCAGAGAGAGATAGAAACACCAATGATGAGAGAGAATCATTGATCGGCTGCCTCCTGCACGCCCCCTACTGAGGGTCGAGCTGGCAACCCGGGCATGTGCCCTTGACTGGAATCGAACTTGGGACCCTTTTGTCTGCAGGCTGATGCTCTATCCACTGAGCCAAACCAGCTAGGGCTGCCAATGTTTTTTAAAGGCTAGATCTCTAAAATCTAATAGGTAGGAATTCTTTATATATCATGTATATTAACTTCGTGTCTGGAATATACTTTGAAATGTTTTCCTAGTTTATTGTTTGTCTTAAAAAAGAAATAAAAAAAAAGAAGTTAGACATATTTTTATTTGGCTAAATCTATCCATTTTTTTTTAATTTTATTGTTTCTTACCTTGCTATCATGCTTTCACGGGTTTTTCTCCATCTAAATTATAAAAATATTCTCCAAGGGCTTTGTTGTTAGCCTTCTCCTCCTATTCCAACTGTCTAATCTATTATGTACGTTTTTTGTATCTGATGTTACATAAGAGGTGATGGCTTATTCCTAATTTTACTTTCAAATGCAAAACCAATTGTTGAACAATCCATCTTTCCCTGATGGAAATGAAACCATTACGAAATACACAATCTGCCCAGGCATGGCTAGATCTCAGGAATTTCTATTATTCTCTAATGGTCTGTCTGTTGATTCTCACACCTGCAACATGCTATTTAATTACGATGACTTTACGGTACATTTTGAAATCGGGCAGAGCCAATCCTCTCTCATTCTTCTTCTTCACAATTGTCTTGCTTATCTTCATGTATTTATTCTCCCAGTTAAAAGTTATTATCAAGTTGTCAAAGAATAAAAAAAAAAATAACAGTAGGTTTTGATGTGAGTGGCACCATGTTTATAAGATGATTTGAGGGAAATTGACATCGCTACATTCTTTAGTCATCCCACCCAGAAAGGCAGTGTCTTGTTAGCAATTCAGGTCATGTTGATGCCTTCTAGAACATTTCTATTTCTTTTTTTAAAAAAATATATTTTATTGATTTTTTACAGAGAGGAAGGGAGAGAGATAGAGAGTTAGAAACATCAATCAGCTGCCTCCTGCACATCTCCCACTGGGGATGTGCCCGCAACCCAGGTACATGCCCTTGACCGGAATTGAACCTGGGACCTTTCAGTGGATAGGCCGACGCTCTATCCACGGAGCCAAACCGGTTTTGGCAAAAGATACTATTTTTAATAACTAATCACTTTATCATTTTCTGTACAACATATCCCCCCTTTTAGAAATCCACCATAATTAGCAATTGACTTTAATTTTTTTTTTCCAAAGTTCGAGCAAACAGAGGAGAGGATAGGAACTCACAATTTATAAACCCCTACAGTGTAACAGGTACTCTGCTAGCAACTAAATTACATATTTTCATGTAATTCCCTCACAGTTGGCATTATTCAGACTCCAATCAGAAGACTGAAGCTAGTCCATATCTTTCCCTTCGGGGCACAAAAAATACGTAAGTGAGGAAGGACTTACACATCGGTCTTCCTGACCTCAAATTCCAGATTTTTCCCACAATAAATACAGTACTTTCTTACCCACAAAGATAATCTTTTTTGAGGATGTCCCACGGGTCCAAAGTTGTAGTTGTATTAGTCTCACTCGCAGCTAAGAGCTACTCTCAGGCATGTTCCCTTTTATAGTTCCAGGGATGAGCAGTGAAGATAAGACTCAGAATTCCACTGTAGACTGGCTCCACATTAAGGGTTCCTTGTAAATTAGAGTGAGTGGACATATTTTGACCCAAATCACAGATATGTTTTCCAGGCCCATGAATCCCAGGCAAATTGCTCACATGACAGTGATAAAGCTCTATGCTTGGTGAACCCACAGATCATTGCTAATGATGTGTAAAGTATGGTGTTTACAAATAAAGGGTGTTCTTGCAGGATTGAGTTTGTTCCTGATTTCCTCCTCTGCTGATTTGGCCATCCTCTTCCCGGGACAGGCAGGGGTGGGAGGAGCAGATATTGGGAGAAGTCAACGTATGCCAATACTGAGCATCATTCCACAGTCTATTAAATACGGGAGCAAGCGTGAGCCTTATGTAAACCCTGCTGGGTAGCTAGCTCCTCTCCATCCTATGTATAAACACTACAAAGTGATTTTGAGAAATTTGTTATGATAGGAAGTATTTATCTGGCACCGTCCACGTGCTTTCATAAGCTGCTATAAAGTATGGCATTCATAACAACACACACCAGAGATTGTATTTTTCACAACTACAGGGTGTCCCAAAATTCACGCAAGAAGTAATTTTGATAGAAAATACAGGTTTATAATAATAAATTGTACATTTTTATTGATTCGTAAGGTATATAGTATAGGGTTATGGATGGAATAGCACATCGGGTAAATGGTCTCCACGGCTTTGCTGGCACATACACAAAGCTGTGGTCTTCATTGGTCTTCATTGTCCCTGCTCCTGGGCCATCATTGGTACTTGGTCATGCTTATCAAATTGAAGGGATTGAAATCAAAGGGCAACAGATATTAGAATCTGATTCAATAAACCAAGTAAAATTAGGCTTTTATTTTTTTTGTTGTGGTGGTTGTAAATGCTCACGCAAAATTCAAATCTTGCGCGAATTTTGGGACACCCTATGTAAGGGCTTGGCCCTTCCTCTTTATCCTTCCTCCTTCAAGCTCCCTCCCAGAGCTCTGCTGGCCATTCCCACTAACCTCCCCATTGTACCTGGGAGAACTTCTCTTGCAGCCTTTGGATTGGCTGGCAGCTTCCATCTCTTTGCCTTTTTTTCACATCTGACGTTTGCAACCCAATGGATCTGCTTTTCTCTCTGAGGGTGACACTCGCTGTCAATCAATAATACATCCCTCCTCTCTCTTGGTGTCTAGTATGCCTGGTTTTTCTGTCTGTTATTAGTGTATGTGTGTTTTTTTCTCTTTAGCTGACAATTTTAAAATCAGTGGTTCCTTGCCTCTTGGGGATTCCTTCTTTGGAAATCTATTATCTTTCCTAGGGAATAAAAAAAAACATATCTGTAAATGAATATTATTTTTCATAACATTTCACAGGGCATGCTTCCATGACCTAACCTGGTTCACACAGCTGTCTTCTGAAACATCCACGTTCTACCCATTTTGTAGACAGAAATCAAGGCTCAGGATGTTTAAATGACACCAAGACAAAGGCTGACTTGGCAAATGGTCTGGAACCGGGTAGACCAGAGAAATCAGTAATGGAAACTTGAGGTCGCCGAAACCGGTCTGGCTCAGTGGATAGAGCGCCGGCCTGCGGACTGAAGGGTCCCCGGTTCGATTCCGGTCAAGGGCATGTACCTGAGTTGCGGGCACATCCCCAGTGGGGGAGTGTGCAGGAGGCGGCTGATCGATGTTTCTCTCTCATCGATGTTTCTGACTCTCTATCCCTCTCCCTTCCTCTCTGTAAAAAATCAATAGAATATATTTAAAAAAAAAAAAAAAGATACTTGAGGTTGTGCTGCTCATCGCCAAAGTGCTGATGCAGCAAATCGGTTGATACAGGACTTTGCAGTGACAGCGAGCCCATCACCAAAATATTTTTCATTGCACTCAAGAACAATGGATGTGATTCCTGGGACGATAACATCAACCGACACACCATATTTTAGCTTTGATCTCCTTTCCTGTAGATGTGCACATATTATCTTAGGTTTCTTTCACTTGTAGAATCAGCCTATCTCATTTCTGTCCAATCCTTAGGTTAATCAAAGAAGCATATTTTGTGGGGAAGGATGGTAGTCAGATGCAGAATTATCTTTCTCTCAGGCCCTCGTTCATTTACAGTTCTAGCAACGTCTCTACCTGGACTATTTATTTAGGATATACCTATTCCCTAATTTGTATTAAAAAGCTGTCAAAAAGCCGAAACCGGTTTGGCTCAGTGGATAGAGCGTCGGCCTGCGGACTCAGGGGTCCCAGGTTCGACTCCGGTCAAGGGCATGTACCTGGGTTGCGGGCACATCCCCAGTAGGAGATGTGCAGGAGGCGGCTGATGGATGTTTCTCTCTCATCGATGTTTCTAACTATCTCTCTCCCTTTCTCTCTGTAAAAAATCAATAAAATATATTTAATAAAAAAAAAAAAAGCTGTCAAAAAAATCTCTCTTTTTCCCAGCTAATGTGACTCAGTGGTTGAGCATCAATCTATGAACCAGGAGGTCACGGTTTGATTCCCAGTCAGGGCACATGCCCAGGTTGTGGGCTCGATCCCCAGTAGGGGATGTGCAGGAGGCAGCCGATTAATGATTCTCTCTCATCATTGATATTTCTATCTCTCTCTCCCACTCCCTTCCTCTCTAAAATCAATCAAAATATATTTAAAAAAATCTCTCTCAAGATTAACTATATAAAGAAAAAGTGAAAGAATATTTAAACAACAACCTTACTATAACAAATTTCCCTGAGAAACAGTCGGTGGAATGACCCTGGGAGATCAGTATTACGGTCTATAAACCGCACCCTAATCTACTCACTTTTACTTTTACTTGAGCTTTCAAATTTTGTACCAACGCCATTTCTCTTCCAGGATTTTGGGACAGCGGTGAGAGCAGAACTGAGACGCTTCTGGCAGCGGTGGGGTTTAGATTATACAAGGGAGGAAGGCCGGGTGCTGGCTGTTGAAATAGACTGTTAAGAACTTTGTCAAAGAATGAACTCTTACTGTAACCCACACCTCATTTGTCACCCTGATGGGCTGAGGAAAAGTGGCATTTACAAACTGAGAATGAAAGCACATCCATTTCGCCCGTCTGACACCCTGATATAATAACTATTTACCTTGAGAAAGAGGCACCGAGATTTCCGATTCTTGTGAATCTTCTCACATTGGCACTTATTTTCTCACTCTGTCAAACAGCCCCAGATTAATGGAACAATTTGTTCAACAAATCATATTAGTCGGATGCGCAGAGTGTAAAGGGAGACAGGCGGGGGAGCGGGAAATTCCCCCCTCATTCATAGCCGGGGTATCTCTGCAAATAAAAATGTAGTTATGCCTGACATTTACAGAGGGACCGTGTGAAAGGGAAGGAGTGTAATGACTTTGGGCGGTGGGGAGATCATTCTGCAAGAACCACAGTGCTCAAGGGGGAAGAAGATAAAGTTACACCTAACATCTAGATGGAGCATCCTTCTAGAACAGATCCGTCAAGCATGGCAGGATCTGCCTGCATGGGGGGAAAAAAGTTTTCCATTAAAATTAAGCCATATATATATATAT
>JAWPEG010000013.1:4728583-4754465 GCA_035771395.1 Myotis vivesi | reverse complement strand
AGTGTGTATATATATATATATATATATATATATATATATATGTGTGTGTGTGTGTGTGTATAAATATATATATATTTATTTATTTATATATTTATATATGTGTGTATATATATGTCTATACGGCTATGTATGTATACCTACCTATCTATTTACATATTTATCATCTCTCTATGATGTAAGGGTCAGACATGATTGTTGAAAATCACCTCGAATAAGTGGAGATGTCTTTTAGGGATAAAGTGGACTAGAACTTGTGGCAGATATTCCGTAATAGGCTTGTCCTTTCTGTCTTTCTACCCTCATCATATTCCCATGGTTTTCCTGCTCCTCTTCTTGAGTTTGTTCTAGGCCCGTGGTCGGCAAACCACGGCTCACGAGCCACATGCAGCTCTTTGGCCCCTTGAGTGTGGCTCTTCCACAAAATACCACGTGCGGGCACGCACGAACAGTGCAATTGAAACTTGGTGGCCCATGCACAGAAGTTGGTATTTTGTGGAAGAACCACACTGAAGGGGCCAAAGAGCCATATGTGGCTCGCGAGCCACGGTTTGCCAAGCCGCAGTTTGCTGACCACTACACTAGACCATATGGATTTTTTAGTTGGTTCTGATTTGGTTCCTATTTCTCTGTTTGGTGCCTGATGCTTCTATTTCCTCAAGCCCCAGTGGTGGTCTGGTTAATGACAACACCGATCCCACTCTCCATGTAAGAAAGAGACTTGCCATTGCAGTTTCCAAGTTAGAGTTGCCTCTTCAGTCTTCGGCTACTTCAGGGAATAGTGCTTGTTCCAGTTGGAAGGAGCAGTTTTTTTGTTGTTTGTTTGTTTGTTTTTAAATATATTTTATTGATTTTTTTTACAGAGAGGAAAGGAGAGGGATAGAGAGTTAGAAACATCGATGAGCGAGAAACATCGATCAGCTGCCTCCTGCACAACCCCTACTGGGGATGTGCCTGCAACCAAGGTACATGCCCTTGACCGGAATCGAACCTGGGACCCTTGAATCCACAGGCCGACGCTCTATCCACTGAGCCACCCGGTTAGGGCGGAAGGAGCAGTTTTGATGCATGTGGTCTCTTTAAAAAGGAAGGATCACAGTATCTGGCTTGTCTATGAAATATGTTACTGCATATTGGGAATGATGGTCATACTTAGAAGTTGAGTTTAATTATTTTGATGTGCCGTATTGATGGGCACTGTTCATTGAATGTGTTCTTTCTGCGGGGCCTGTTCCAAGACAGAGTACGCAGCCAGCGTTCCAGTTCGCACAACTTTCCCAGGTAGATGTTTTCACCTCTCTGTTCAGATACCGATGCGGTGGTTCAGAGAGATTATTTTCCTTGCCCAAGGCCCCACGGCCCCACGCGGGACCTGTATGTTTAATTGAGTGATGTTTAATTGAGTTCTGCCTCTAAATCCCGTTTCCAACCAATGCTGATCGCCTGTCAGTTTGAATATTTTAATCTTGCTCTTTCTTGTCTCTTGGCCCAAAATATCACGGAATCAACCAACATTTGTGGAACCTCAGCAACAGCAGTAACACAGTCACAGAGACCATTTCATTTATCTCTCCAACCTCCCTGGGAGATAAAGATGAGGAATCCCATTTCATAGATAAGGAAACTGGGGTTGAGGGGATTAAGCGACTTGCTTGGGCTGCGATCTTTAAGTGACAAAATCCAGGATTTGAATATAGAAATTCCGACCCAAGTCCGGGTCTCTTTCTGCCTCTCCTCAACTTTTCACCGGTTAATACAAATAATTCAGAGAGGCAGTAATTCCCAATGTAAGAAGCTCTCAGTTAGTGCTCCAAATACAGTGGGGCCTTGACTTACGAGTTTAATTCGTTCCGTGAGCGAGTGAGACACGTGATGCTGGGCTGATGATGTGGCGTTCACTGTGACGTTCGCTGCGCCAACTAGCGGTGGGGTATCTGAAGCTGGCTCGTAACCTGAATTTTAGCTCGCAACTCAAAGCAAAAAATCGGCTGAGAGACGGCTCATATCTCGAAAAAATTGTTAGTCGGGACACTCACAAGTCAAGGCCCCACTGTATATTACTTATTTTTCTTATGATATGAAGGAACCAAGCAAATGTTTTAACTAGTTCAAAGGAAAAGTCTGAAGAGCACAAATATATGCCCTGGCTGGTTTTGCTCAGTAGATAGAGCGTCCGCCTGTGGACTGAAGGGTCCCAGGTTCGATTCCAGTCAAGGGCAAATGCCTGGGTTTCGGGCTCAATCCCCAATAGGGGGTGTGTGGGAGACAGCCAATCAATGATTCTCATCATTGATGTTTCTCTCTTTCTCTCTCTCTCCTCTTCCTTCCTCTCTGAAATCATTAAAAATATATTTTTTTAAAAAGCACAAATATATGTGGAATACACACGGTATTCACAGATGTCTAAAGCAATGATGAGATTAACTGCAAATGGAGACAAAGCTGTTTTTTTTCCACGAAGGGATGGGTGGTGTTCACTGAAATCTTTACTGGATAGGACAGAGTTTACTATCAGTTACCTACAATTCACACAGTTGCCAAATAACTCAAAGACAATGAGCAGGGCTAGAACCGAGCAGCCAGGAAGGGTGTGCTGTAGATGATGCATATTTTCCCATTGAAATCCTTTTTATTTTCAACACGCCCCTGGGATGGTTCTGAGAAGCCCATTTGGAGCATTCAATGTAGACAAAGGTAAGCAGGCGGTTTGAAATACACATGAAGGAAACAGTCCCACATCCAATAGATTTGTGAATGAATAGGATGGTCTTTTCTGTGCTCCTTTCCTGATTTGGGGTGGCGGTTCCTGTAGGTTTGGTGGAAGGAAAACACAGAGAAATCCAGGAAAGCAGAGAATATGGGCTTGGAATGCTTCCAATCTGGGGAAGGCAAGGATAGGCTATTCCAGCTCCCTGGCTCACAGATCCACTAGTTCAAGAGCCTTGCCCATGGCCTGGGCAGGGATATAGAGTAGGAAGGTGAGAACCCTTGGCTCCTGGCTGCCCTCCCTGAAGATCTCAAATTGACACTTAAAAAAAAAATCCCAGTAGCCCTAGCTGGTTTGGGTCAGTGGATAGAGTGTCGGCCGGCGGAATGAAGGGCCCCGAGTTCAATTCTGGCTAAGAGCATGTACCAGGTTACTGGCTCCATCCCCAGTGCGGGGCGTGCAGGAGGCAGCCAATTAATGATTCTCTCTCATCATTGATGTTTCTATCTCTCCCTCTCCCTTCCTCTCTGAAATCAATAACAATATATTTTTTTAAAAATCCCAGTGGTCTCCAAGTAAGGTTGAACAGTCACAGCTATACACAAATGAACTTGTCACCATACAACTTTCAAAGTGTGAAACGTGTCACCATACAACTTTCAAAGCGTGTGTCATTTCCAACCACAATTACCTAGAATTTTTTTAAAAAGTGACTTTTGAATCTTGTCATTATCAGGTAATATGCAACACGATATTGATGGGTGTCCCTTGGGCATGTCTACATGAAACACGTCATTTGTAGAACATCACACTTTTAGGCGTTTGCAGTTTTAATATTTTTAAAAAATATATGTTATTGATTTTTTTACAGAGAGGAAGGGAGAGGGATAGAGAGTTAGAAACATGGATCAGCTGCCTCCTGCACACTCCCCACTGGGGATGTGCCCGCAACCAAGGTATATGCCCTTGGCCAGAATCGAACCTGGGATCCTTGAGTCCGTAGGCCGACGCTCTATCCACTGAGCCAAACCGGTTAGGGCTGCAGTTTTAATATTTTTATTAGCCAGCAGGCTCAGCAAGGTACCGGGCCTCAGCTCTTCCAGACATGGGAAGCAGCAGCCAAGGCCAAGGGCATTTTCCCTGGCAAGTCGCTGGAGAAGCCATCTGTGGGACACAACTCCTTGAAAAGTCCCTGGAGTGTTTTAAAGGGCGGCCCCTCCACCCTTCCGTTTGCAGAGGGTGGACGGTGGGGTGTGGGAGGTCACCCTGGCCGGTGTGTCCCTCCGGAGGGAGGGCGGTGGCCTCTAGGTGCAGGCGGGGCTGCGCATCCCGCCTCCCGGGGAACTTTCACTGCGCAGCGGGCAGACAATGGGCCGGGAAGCGCCTTATCGCTGCGGCGCAGGCCTTCCCCGCGGTGCGGGTGGCGGGAGGGCGCTTCCTCGGCTCTTCCTCCCAGCGACCCAGTGGCCTCCGGGCGAGGTGCGGCCGGCGGAAAAGCGTGGAGGGGTGGCCGCTGCCGCGACACGTGTGGCCAGGCCCGGGAAACAAAGAGGGGATGTGTGCGGCCTCAAGTCCGGAAACCGGGCGCCGGTGGGGGCCGGGCGCGCGCGCTGCGCCCTGGCGCGGCCCATTGTTCGCGGAGCGCACGGCCACACGCGCTGGACCAGAAATGAACGCATCCTGCCGCCGCTTATCAGCCCACCCATCCCCGCCGCACAAACAGCAGGGCCCTGTGGCACCGGGAGGGTTTTTAATGGGATGACCAGGCCCTATTCTAGCTCAAGCCCATCTCGGAGGGCCCTTTGTTTGGTATGAGTTGTGATTCGCACGCTCTATGGCTGAGCTTTTAAGCAATGTATTACTATGGGGGTTAGGGGAGGGGGTGGGGGCAAGGAGTGGTCTTTAAATTTCCTTTATTTCTTTTTGATTGTTTAAAGCAGTGGTTCTCAACCTTCCTATGACAGTTCCTCATGCTGTGGTGACCCCCAATTTCACTGTTACAAATTGAACATAATTAAAGCATAGTGATGAATCACGAAAACAATATGTAATTATATATGTGTTTTCCAATGGTTTTAGGCAACCCCTGTGAAAGGGTCATTGGATCCCCCAAAGAGGTGGCGACCCACAGGTTGAGAAACGCTGGTATAAGGTATTACAGCCCTAATAGGTTTGGCTCAGTGGCTAGCTAGAGTGGGGGCCTGTGGACTAAAAGGTCCCAGGTTCGATTCCAGTCAAGGGCTTGTTCCTTGGTTGCAGGCACATCCCCAGTAGGGGGTGTGCAGGAGGCAGCTGATTGATGTTTCTCTCTGATCAATGTTTCTAACTCTATATATCCCTCTCCCTTCCTCTCTGTAAAAAAATCAATAAAATATATATATTTTAAAAAGTATTATAAATAGTAGTACATGTGTCTCCTTTTTTTCCAATTGGCCTTCCCCCAGCCTCCCGATCCCCGGGCACATGCCCTCACCCCACCCTTCCAATGTCTTCAGTCCATTGGTTATGCTTATATGCATGCATGCAAGTCCTTCGGTTGATTTCTTACTCCCCCTCTCCCCCCAAACCTTCCCTAGCCTTCCTGCTGTAGTTTGACAGTCTGTTCGATGCTTCTCTGCCTCTGTATCTATTTTTGTTCATATCTGTTTATAATGTTTTTTATTATCCATAAATGAGTGAGATCATGTGGTATTTTTCTTCCACTGACTGGCTTATTTCACTTAGCATCATTTCTTAAGAGGCAAAATTCTGAAGGTCCTTGGAGTAACACGATGATTTGGGTACTAGTACATTCATCTAGTCTTTTTAAAAAAATATATTTTTGTATTGATTTCAGAGAGGAAAGGAAAGGGAGGGAGAGAGAGAGAAACATCAGTGATGAGAGAATCAGTGATTGGTTGCCTCCTGCACCCCCCTCAGTGGTCTGGAGCCTGCAAGCCAGGCTTGTGCCCTTGACCAGAATGGAACCTTAGGCTGATGCTCTATCCACGGAGCCAAACCTACTAGGGCTCCTCGAGTGTTAAAATGAACCCAGGCCCTACTTCCTATGTACACTTTAATCCCCAGGACAACCATGCTTGCTCTGTGATATTTTTATCTTCATTTTCCAGGTGAGGGAAGAAGGACCCAGAGGAAAACCCACGTGGACACAGAGCTGGGGCGGGGGCGGGGGGCCGGGCGGCAGGGGGCTGATCCCAGCCTAAGCTGCCAGCTCCAGATTCCATACTCTTACCGCCTGGAATAATGTCTTATTGCAACTACTTTGTGTAACCCCTGCGATGCCTTGGTTTGGACTTTAATTTTACTAGTATTTTGACCACTGAGAGAAAAAGACATTTCTCCAGCTTGTGCTCCTGCCAATCTGGTTATCTGGGAAACCTCGTAACAAAGCAAGATCTCACCCAAGACCAGATGAGCAAGGGACTTCCATTGGCCTATGTTTTCTTTTCTCTCTTTCCACACGTGTGAAGATGTAGGCTCTCTCTGGGTTTCTGAGGACAGGTTGTCAAATTGAAGTGAAATCTGTTCTTTCTTTGAAAAGTACATGGTGTCGTTTTTGTGGTGCGCGATCAAGCGAAAAATAGAGCAAAATGAGAGCCTAAATTCTTGCAACCAATCAATCAATCAATCTGGATAATGAAGCCAGAGTTTCGGTCTTCTGATTGATTCCAGTTGGGTGAATGTGATCTAAATTCCCCATCAGGGAGTAACTGAGAATGTTTTGTGTACATCTGGACCCTGTGTGCTGGTCAAGACCCACGTCAGCCCAGTCATCTCCTCCGTGATTGAAGCCAGCCCCTTGTCGCCGTGGGGGTCGCCCCGATTAACCTGTGCCGAGTTCTCACTAAAGGTCCAAATGCTCTTTGGGGACAGAGGATGGACCGATGAATAAGACACTCTTCATAGCTAGGGCAATAACTCACAGGCTGGCCAGGAAAGATAGTAACCAATAACTGAAATGTAACGTGATCAGTGCTGTATAATATGGAAGAAGAACACAGATCGGAGATCAATACTTCCACTTCCTCGGAACCAGCATGTCACAGAGAGGTTCCAAGGCTGCAAAACACTCTGATCTTTTACCAACGACTTAAACACACACACACACACACACACACACACACACACACACACTCATTTGTTTTCTAATTTTCTCAGCTGTTGTTTCCCATTCTTTTTGATTAATTNCTAATTTTCTCAGCTGTTGTTTCCCATTCTTTTTGATTAATTTACTACCCCATTTATCTCCACTAATATCTTCCTTTTTTTCGGGGGGGGGGGGTAGGGGGAGCTCTACTAATATCTTCTTGTGTTACCTCCTATCTATAACTTCTTGTACTTTATTTTATAGTTAACAATACGCTGCTTTAACTTACCCGTTTATCTTCAAATGCTGTTATATCATTTCATAAATACTAGGATGCTTAAGCATTGCACTTCTATTTCCCTTGACCTTTTTCTTCTGCTGTTCCTATAGATTTTACTCCAGTTTTGTTCTCATCCCCACCATATGTTACTTTAATAACTCTGCCACTTCTAATGCAGTTGATTATTTTCTCTTGTTTCATTTTCATGTATCTCCTTATGCCAGCAAGGCAGCTCTAATACACATGAGGTATTACATAGCACCTATGTCAGCTCTGTTGCGTTCAAGGACCCAGGTATTAGAGAAGATGAACTCTAGTGTGGAGCGGAGTTCTATGCACAGAAAACTATAGTTCACCCCTCCTCACCCACTAAGCAACTCAGATCCCTTCCCAGCAGCTGAAACTACCTCCATTGTAGTCCATCTCCCCTATGAACGTAAGGGTCTCTGGGTGAGAAAGAGAGAATCCGCTGGCCAGTCAACCCAGACCTGTTTTACTCGGAGACTCTACAAGTTCTGAATGATGAACACCTACTTTCTAGGAATTCCATTCTGTATTCATCTAAAACCGTCAGTAATCGTCTGCTTGGAATCCTCAAGGGTGCTCCATCTCATTTGGAGGAAAATCTAGAGTCCTAACTATGGTCGTGGAGGCCTTCTTTGACTTACTTCTCTCTGTCCGTCTCCCTCTGGGGCTCATTCTGCCCTTGAGACCCTGCCCTTCTCCACCTCCAGCACGCATGTGCACCAGAATATGGCCTTTCTGCATTTTCTTTCTGGAATGCTCTACCTATAGGCATCAGCATGACTACTTCCAGAATTCCTTCAAGTCAACACTCAGTTGGTACCTTAACATCCTTTTCTCTGAACACCTTCCATAAAATAACTCCCACCCTATGCTACTTCCTATTCCTTTGATTCCACCACCCCCCCCTTTTTTTTTTTTACCACAACACTGGTCATTTTCTGCAATTACTTGCATATTTATATACTTGCTCATTGTGTGACTTTCCCCACTAGAATATTCATTTATGATGACATTTCTTTTCTTTTTTTTAAAATTATATTTTATTGATTTTTTAAAAAATTTTTTTACAGAGAGGAAGGGAGAGGGATAGAGAGTTAGAAACATCGATGAGTGAGAAACATCGATCAGCTGCCTCCTCCACACCCTCTAATGGGGATGTGCCCGCAACCAAGGTACATGCCCTTGACTGGAATCGAACCTGGGACCTTTCAGTTTGAAGGCCGATGCTCTATCCACTGAGCCAAACCGGTCAGGGTGACATTTGTTTTCTTATCCACTGCTCTTCACCCAGCACTTCCAATAATGCCTGATACATAGTAGGTGTCTTAAAAAAAATATTTGTGCAAAAAAATAACCAGCAAAACAACTAACAGTACTGCAAAGCAATATATTACTTTTACAGAAACATTACGCACATGATGCAAAAATAAATTGCTCATTGCGGTGAAATTAAAACTTTTCTCAAATCCTCCCCTTATCTCCCAGTGAAATAGGAAAGATGTAAATATAGAATATGTGTTTATGGAGGTTATAAACTCCCACAAGGCTGAGGTTTCGTTCTTTTACATTTGTTATAGGAAATAGCCCATTATGAGCGCTGAATTAATACGGATCATGATTGATTTAAAATGCGTGGTGTTTTGCACTGGTGTTCAACCAACATCTATATTCAATTAAATAATCATGATAGTTGCCCGCCTTTGTGCATCCCACTAATGGCAAGCGCTGTTTTTGCCGTGGCTGTATTTTATTCTGGGAGGATATAGGTGCCATCTCGAGCCTGGGCAAGCTGAGGGCATTTTAAATTCCATCCTCAAATATGAGTTTGTGCAGAGTGGAGGGTCTACACACATGAGCATCTGATTTTAAAACCTCCTGGTGCACGTGACAAAAAAAAAAAAAGCAATCCCACATTTCTACTGAGTTTGGGTGGCAATCTGGGGAACAGGCCTGCATTCCATTTAACTGTAAAATGTGTCACTTTTCCTCGGGTGCGTCTGTAGGCAGCATGTCTTTCCATGGCTGACTCACCTGCTCTGCCAGGTGTCCTCACCCACCACGTGTGTAAATATTTGAATAAGTTCTTCCTTTATTATCGTCGTGTTTTTGTGTCTATTAGGAGAAGCAGAGCCGGTCTGCCAGGGAAGAGCAACTTTCCCAGTTGGCTGTTGGCTGTTGATGACTTTGGTCTCCCTGAATAGTCCCTCTTACACTTGGCTGATAGGAGGAAAAATCTCTCTGCACAGGCTCAACTCATTAAAAAATAAAGGACACAGACAACCTAACATCTTTGGAAACGCCTCAAGTTGCACAGATGTGCGAGCATCTTTTCACCGCGTCTTTCTCCAAGAAGCACTTCACACTCACCTTTTTAAAAAATATATATTTTATTGGTTTTTTTACAGAGAGGAAGGGAGAGGGATAGAGTTAGAAACATCGATGAGAGAGAAACATCCATCAGCTGCCTCCTGCACACCTCCCACTGGGGATGTGCCCGCAACCAAGGTACATGCCCTTGACCGGAATCCAACCTGGGACCCTTCAGTCCGCAGGCTGACGCTCTATTCTCTGAGCCAAACCGGTCAGGGCCACACTTGCCTTTTTTATGTGGTGACAAGATTATGCGCTTTGAAGTCCCACAGACTTAGACTTGTTAACCTCTTTCACTCCATAGTCCTGCAATCTCCAGCAAATTGCTTGATCTCTCTGGACCTCAGCCTGCTCATCCAGGATATGTGCCAGAGTGACCATGCAGTTCTTCCTTCAGATCCCTGCTCACAGGCCACCTTCCCAGAGAGACCGTCCCTGACCACCCCGTACAAAAGCACACCCCCGCCCTAGCTGGTTTGGCTCAGTGGATAGTGCGTCAGCCTGCAGACTGGAGGGTCCCGGGTTTGATTCCAGTCAAGGGCACATGCCCGGGTTGCGGGTTTGATGCCCAGTAGGGGGCGTGCAGGAGGCAGCCCATCAATGATTCTCTCTCATCATTGATGTTTCTCTCTCTCTCTCCCTCTCCTTTCCTCTCTGAAATCAATAAAAATATATCAAAAGAACACTCCTGGCCCAGTGCCTAGGAAGCCTGTAATCCCGTGTCTACTCCATAGAGGAGGCTCACTCCCACATCCACCTTTATCTTCGCACAGCTAACAAAGGGCATGCGGAGACTCTAGGACAGCCATGGGCAAACTACAGCCCGTGGGCCGGATCCAGCCCATTTGAAATGAATAAGACTAAAAAAAAAAAAAAAGACTGTACCCTTTTATGTAATATGTTTACTTTGAATTTATATTAGTTCACACAAACACTCCATCCATGCTTTTGTTCCGGCCTCCGGTCCAGTTTAAAAACCCATTGTGGCCCTCGAGTCAAAAAGTTTGCCCACCCCTGCTCTAGGACCTGGTTGGTTAGTCATGTGGTTTGCCACATTTATGAAATCAGAGGACAGTAGGCGCAGCAGGGACAGACAGACATATTTTTTAAAATAAGAGAGTTCTCCATTTGCACAGGGTTTAGGAGAAAAGTAGACCCGAAAACATAACGAGCAAGCAAGCCAACCAACATAGTGAACTCGCCCTGGCCCATGTGGCTCAGTTGGTTGAGCATCGTTCTGTGCACCAAAAGGTCACAGGTTCGATTCCCGGTCAGGGCACAAGCCCCGTTGTGGGCTTGATTCCCAGTAGGAGGTGTACAAGAAGTAGTCGATCGATGTTTCTCTCTCTCCCTTCCCCTCTCTCTAAAAAATAAATAAATAAATCTTTTTAAAAAAATAGTCAACTCAACAGAAGTCAAAGAGTTGAGTCTAAATCAACCAATATTTAAATTAAATCACTAAATATTTCCTGATTCCCCTGTTTACTTTTTATAAAGAAGGAAAGAATGTTGCCCACCAAATTATTGATTATCTTTTGTCATTGAGTTTGGTTTTCATATGCATTATGTCTGGAAGCAGTTGGGCATAATGGAATACGGTCCTCAACCACCAGTTAAAATTGAGTTCAGTTCCTAGTTTCGTCAATTAGCTGAACGAAATGAGGAAGGTTTGCAAGTCCTGTCTCTGACAGAGAATCTTGCTCTATTTAACTTTTAAATCATTATTATTTGAGAGAGACAGATGGTTGTTTAGTCTGTTTTATCTCTTAGGTCCCTGGCGATGCTTGGCTTCTCTGCTAATTTGGGCCCAGAAAGTTGGAAAAGAATTCCAAAGAGAATATGGTTGGTCCTCCGCCAACTTGACCTATCTTGTGTAAACTGGATAGAAGACTGTTGAGAAATTTTTGGAGGTCATTATGGCAGTTATTCTGAAAATGTAACTTATCAATATTGAATCATAGCTGTAAGTGAAAGGAAACTATAAAGGCAAATAGGTAAGGTTTTCTGAAAATCATGGATTCATTCAGTATCATCTACATGGACTTGGGAGTCGCTCAATATTTCTAAGTTTCACTTTTCTCATTTGTAAAGGAGGCATACAAATGTTTAACTTCCCGGGTTACAGATGGGATTAAATTAACTAATATACACCATACACCTAGCTCAAGTTTTCTGGACTGTGTTGTACCTTACTTTTAAGATGAATGAAAGAAGCTGATAGGATTTCTATTACATTATAGATTGGAACTATAACCTAGAACTAAGGTTTCTTGCAGACTTTTGGCTCTTGATTCCTGATGAGATGCATCTTTGTTATTTTATTTAACTTTTGCAACAAAACGAATCTATTTCCATTGGTTTGAGACATAGAAGTTCAGTAGTCAAATATAAATAACATAACTTTGAGGGCCGGCCAGACTCTACTTCTTCCTGCATGTCCTAATTGTCAATACAGGTTTGCTGGTTATCTTATAAGGAGAGTGATTTGAGCATCCTAATATCTGTATTTAGATTTCCCTTTTATTCCTTTTTATAGTCCAACCAGAGTTCTCAAGCTTAAACGTGCATGAGAATTCCTCTGTAGAGTGTATATGGGAGATTAGGGGGGCTGTCAATGTCGTTTTGACAATAGATGGTTTTCACCCTCTATGCAGATTTCACAATTTGGTGCTCTTCTAAGGTATAACATTACATTCAGATAACCACAGTAAACAATTCCAAGGAGAACTGCTCTAGTGCCGTGTGAATAGGTACTGAGCATGTTTTAGGTAAGAGGCTCATGGCACAGGTTCCAGCGAGCATCAGTCCTCCTTGAGGTCATCCCCCTTTCACTTTCCATTGTTCAAGGTGACTATTTCTTATATTAACTCATGCTTCAGTCATGTCCAGCCTTTCTTCTCAGTTCTAATGAAGACTTCCCCTTTGTCCTAACCATTT
Organism: Myotis vivesi; assembly: GCA_035771395.1. NCBI lineage: Eukaryota > Metazoa > Chordata > Mammalia > Chiroptera > Vespertilionidae > Myotis > Myotis vivesi. The sequence continues at coordinate 4,742,060 of JAWPEG010000013.1, read as the reverse complement.
TGGCTCAGTGGATAGAGCGTCGGCCTGCAGACCAAAGGGTCCCAGGTTCAGTTCTGGTCAAGGGCATGTAACAGGGTTGCAGGCTCCTCCCCAGCCCGGACCCTGGTTGGGGCTCATGCAAGAGGCAACCAATGAATGCATTTCTCTCACATCCATGTTTCTGTCTTTCCCTCTCTCTTCTGCTCTCTCTAAAAAAAAATCAATGGAAAAATATCACCAGGTGAGAATTAACAAAAAAACAAAAAGACTTTCCCTTCTTTCCCCGCTGAGGCTAATTCCTTATCTTAATAACCTTTACAGTTCCTCAAAACCTTGTCTTGATTTGGTAGCTGCCCACTAGTCCAAGGACCGCCTCCTCCTCGCTTTGGTCCAGGCATCTCAAAACCTTCCCAGCTGGACTTAACGCCATTGGCTCCCTGCCTTTCTGGAACTCAGCATATTCCTGTCTCTCGATTCCCCGTTGATCCTATTAGCTCAACTGGAGTATCTTAGAGGTCACGCCAACCTGCCAGGCACTCAAGAGAAAACATCAGATCCCAAAGAATGTTTCCATATTCTTGGTAGGCTCTTCATCTCAGTAATTCTACTTGCAAGTGGAGTAAAGGGACCCCACTAGAGAGCTTTGCAAAAGAGTAAACATCTGACAGCTACAGTCATTCAGTTCTCTCTGTCGCAGGAACACGAGGGACTTGAGCAGCCAAATTCCAGGAAAGAATATATTTGACGCTGAGTCTCGTAAATCCATCTGTTCAAACTGGCTGAAATACACTCGCTGCCTGGAGTTGGAAATTGGAGCGCATTAGGACATGCAGCTTTATGGCTAGGAATAGGGGTGAGACTAATGAGCAAACATTATTCATAGTTTCCCAGAGCCACTTTGATACAGTAATCAGGCTCCTGGGAGAGTCACAGACTAAGGATCTGTGGGAAAACAGACTCCAGGTTAGAAATCAAAACAACCCCCAACCACTTCTGTTTTTCAAAACTCTCAAATGAGGTACATATCTTCTTCTATACATAGAAAAGCCTAATATGCAAAGTGTCCCCTTGGGAGTTTGACCAGGAGTTCAATTGCTCACTATGACATGTGCTGACCACCAGGGGGAGGCATGGAACGAAGGAAGGCCCCAGCCGGCAGCTGGGGAAGGGAGGCCCCAGCCAGCAGTCGGTAGCCACTAGGGACCCTAGGAATTTTGTGCACTGGGCCTCTAGTATGTGTATATAGCCTATTACCTCTTGATAACTAAGATGCGTTGGTTACAGTTTTATAGTTCTTCTCTGTTTTAACATTTAGATGTCTTCCTTTGCCAAGTGGAAAAAGGAGGAAAAAAATAAATTAATCCTCTAGAGCTGAAACAGAAACATTTGGTCTTCTGTAATCCGAAGTCCTTAACCTAATGTGGCAGCTCCGAGGGAAACTGTCAGATTTGCACTCCTGATTACTCTAAGTTGCCTCCCATGTGTACCCAAGTAACGGTCAGGACTCAATGTGTGTTGACAACCCATCTTCTCTGTTCCATGGCTCTGAACATCCTTCCCGTGAATGGGATTTTATCTCCCTGACTCACCCAGTTTGTGTGGCTCAGTGGTTGAGCATTGACCCATGAACCAGAAGCTCATGGTTTGATTCCCAGTCAGGGCACATGCCCAGGTTGAAGGCTTGAATCCCAATAGGGGGCATGCAGGAGGCAGCCAATCAATGATTCTTTTAAAAAATATATTTTTATTGATTTCAGAGAGGAAGGAAGAGGGAAAGAGAGATAGAAACATCAATGATGAAAGAGAATCATTGATAGGTTGCCTACTGCACGCTCCCTACTGGGGATGGAGCCTGCAGCCTGGACATGTGCCCTGACTCAGAATCAAACTATGACCTCCTGGTTTATAGGTCAATGCTCAACCACTAAGCAACACTGGCTGGGCTGAAGATGGCCTATTTTATCTACACTTGATTGCTTATATTTTGTAAAGGGACATAGAATCATTTAGAATGGGAAATTCAAATCACCTCTTTCTCCCATTTTGTATCTCTGAGGAGTAGTCATCTCTCATGCTGTAACTAGTTCACTAGAAAATAAGGACTTTGCCCTTTATCTCTATACTAGTGTCCTGGTGCACAGATTCGTGCACATTGAAAGGAAATTAATTAGAAGAAATATCTTAATATTGCTATTTGTGTCTTGCTAATGTAAAGAAAATAGGATTGTACCAAGTCGCCTATCTACCTACTCCAAGACTTCTGCGAGGATCAAATGAGATGAGGCACAGGAAAATGCTTCACAAACATTTGGTTAAACTATAGAATATTTGCACCTGGCTATGAAGCAAGTTGGGTTCCTGGGCTGAAGAAACTCCAAGGAGGCTAGTCGCTAGGGAGAGGAAGCCGAGCGTTGCTACCTGAAGTCATTATCCAGCGCCCACAGCCAACATTTTCAGGGCTGGGCTGGGCTGTGGGCCACATGTTGTGCCATGGGGTCTTGGCAGCATTGGCTGCGATTTGGTGGGGTGTCACTCCAGGGTGGTGGTGGGGCCTGTGTCCCACTTGGGGGAAGCCGAGTGTTGGTTTGTTGGCGCCAGGTCCATGGTGCTGTTTATTTTTAAATGGCCAGTGTGCGTCATGGCATCTCCTGCATTGAGCGTCTGCCCCCTGATGGTCAGTGTGCGTCATAGCTACCGGTCGGACGGATGGACACTTAGCCTTTTATATGTATAGATTCCCAGAATCTAACACAGTGCCTGTTCTTATGGATGCTTAATCGTCATTTTCAGATAAACGGATTCATGCTCCTCGTTGCTAATAAACAAAATACTTGGCAACACCCTGGCCCAAGAGGTAGAGGGAGAGAGTCTGGGAGTATGTATCTCAATGATGATGCAGATAAAACTCAACTGACTATAATCCCACTGAGAAGAGAAGGGGATGCTGATGAATAGTTTGGTATAATTTAATGACATGTGACCTGGGAATAGTTATATGAATACATGGATAACATAGCTGCATTGTTCTCATTGCTGGAAGGAGATAGAGCTGAGGAGAAATTAGTATTCCTATTTATTTTTATCGTTATCATTAAATTATTTGACACTAACATATAGCTGAGTTAACTAGGCCTTATAAACATCAAACAATAGACAATTCTGGCTAAGAACATGATTGATATCCAAACATATTTCAAGGATCTGCTTATTCTCTTTTGCTTTGCCATTTCAGTCAACGTGACCCAACAAATCACACAGCCTCGTACTTTTAGAGCTTAGTTTGTCTAAGATGAGTGTAGGGTGTGGGACATCAGCTATCGCCTCTGAAAATATCCTAAATGCTATGACATTAGCCGCTTGCTTATAATTAAAGAATGTTGCCATTTCACCAGCCTTTCATTTACAGGAGAAAGTTCAAATTCCATTCCCCTTGAACTTTAGCTATTTCCCATTTTTTTCTCCCTTTGTTCTTTTCTTGAAAGCTTTGCAACAAATGCATCCCCATATGCTTCTATTAGTTAATATAGTATTCAATATATTGGCTGTGCAAAATGTTGGCATCCATTAATAAATATTTTCATTTTCTCTCTCTCTGTCTCTCTTTCTCTCTCTGTCTCTCTTTCTCTCTCCCTCTCTCTCTCTCTCTCTCTCTCTCTCTCTCTCTCTCTCTCTCTCTCTCTCTAACTTTAGAGTCTTCCTTTGACTACATAAGCAACAGCTGTCTAGCTGCCTGCCCAAGACGAGATCGAATGCCTCTCCAGAAATCTAGGTCAAAACACTTGGAATGCATGAATATCAAACAGAGTTTTCAAAACAGCAAATGAATACATCTTTGACTGGTGACATTTTCCTGTAGCATATTGCTGCAAGCTCAGGGGACTGGATGCTTTTTTGATGAATATGTTCCATCAGAAACGAAGGGGTGGCAGTAGGCTTTCGCCACCTTCTGTTTTGCCTTATGAGATGATAATGCAAATGCATGGACAGATCACAAGGCTTTTACCTTCAGACGGGCTGGCTCTAAAGGTGCATTTCCCCTTGAAGATGAACTGCTTTGTCTTTCCTTGGGTTTGGGTTTCTCCGCAGCTGTCAGAGGTGACAACCAGGGGGAGCCTTTGTCTTTCTTCTTGGGCGGAATCTGATTGGTGGAAATGTGCAAGGAATTGAACTGTAAAGCAAATATTCGCTCAAGAGAGAGGAGTTGGGAGTTTAGTCTCATGAGTAACTTTTTATTAGCCACAGCAGCAAACGGTTGATCTAAACCCCTTGTCAAATGTCAATATTCAGAGGCTGGATAACCATTTATGAATGAGGCAGATGGGGAGAAGAGGCCTGGGAATGGGAGGCTGGCTCCTGACTCCTTGGTTTTGTCACTAATATGTCAAATGTGCCCTTGAGCAAGCCCCTTCCTCTCTGTGACATCATGTCCGTCTATTGCAGTGGTGCTCAACCTTCCTAATGCCGCGACCCTTTAATACAGTTCCTCATGTTGTGGTGACCCCCAATTTCATTGTTTACGAATGGAACATAATGAAAGCATAGTGATTCATCACAAAAACAATATGTAATTATCTATGTGTTTTCCGATGGTCTTAGGCAACCCCTGTGAGAGGGTCGTTCGACCCCCAAAGGGGTCTCGACCCACAGGTTGAGAACCGCTGTTCTATTGGGTCAAATGAGAGGACAGGAGTATTCTATCTGTAGGTCTTTCTCAGTCCTAAACTTCTCCGTCTGTCTAAGGTATGAGGCCTTATTGCTGTTGGTCATGTTGATTGAAGTGGCATAGCAGAGGAGAGTAAGTTTGGATTTCTTAATTGGCTGAAGATTCCTTTATTATTATTTTTTTTAATCCTCCCCCGAGGATAATTTTCTGTTGTTTTTTAGGGAGAGTGGAAGATGGAGAGAAAGACAGAGAGAAACACATCGATTGGTTGCCTCCTGCATGAGAACCCCAACCAGGGCCCCGGCTGGGGAGGAGCCTGTAACCGAGGTACATGTCCTTGACCAGAATGGAACCCGGGACCCTTTGGTCTGCAGGCCGGTGCTCTATCCACTGAGCCAAACCGGTTGGGGCTGAAGATTCATTTTTTTTTTTAAAGAGAAAAATATCCAGGATCCTCTTCCTCCCACTTATAAAATAAGGCAACAGGGGAGCTGTTTTCATGCAGCAAAGGGAGGGGGTGGCATGTCCCCGTGGCTTCTCTTGTCTCCCACCTCTCTGGGCAGCCTCAGAAACCGTGTGTGGAAAGCCTACATGACCGCCAAACCCAGCTTGAAGGCCACTGAGTGTGTGGTATTTTGTTAGTGGTGATGGAGATGGTGAAGGGAGATGTTGGAAACCACCCTTCTTTCTTTTTGCTTTGAGCAAATTCGTGTTAACCAAACAGTGCATTTCAATTGCAGGTTAAAATTTAAGCCTCATGCACTTCTTCCCGGTTTGTCTTTTGTTAAAAACAAAACAAAAAAAAAAAACACAGCTGGGCTCTAGCCAGTTTGACTCAGCGGATAGAGCATCAGCCAGCCTGTGGACCAAAGGGTTCCCAGGTTCAATTCCAGTCAAGGGCATGTATCTTGATTGCATGCTCCTCCCCGACCCAGACCCTGGTTGGGGCTCCTGTAGGAGGCAACCAGTCGATGTGTTCCTCTCATATCAATGTTTCTCTCTGTCTTTCCCGCTCTCTTCCACTCTTTCTAAAAATCAGTGGGAAAATATCCTCGGGTGAGGATAAAAAAAAAGTAAATAAAAAAATGAACCAGCTGGCCTTATGATTGTCACAGGAATCTATAAATGATTATTTTATTAACAAGGTGGACTCACTATTCTTGCTTTGATTTGATAGTGTCCCTAACAGTAGTCTTGAAATCACGTTAGGAACCATGCTTATTATTTTATAACTAGAGGCCCAGTGCACAAAATTCATGCACCGGGTGGGGGAGGTCTCACAGCCCGGGCTGCACCCTCTCCAATCCGGGACCCCTCAGGGGATGTCCAACTTCCAGCAGGGATTGGGCCTAAACCGGCAGTCGGACATCCCTCTCACAATCTGGGACTGCTGGCTCCTAACTGCTCACCTGCCTGCCGGCCTGATAGCCCCTAACTGCTCTCCCCTGTCGGTCTGATTGCCCTTAACCGCCTCTGCCTCGGCCCTCGCCACCATGGCTTGGTTCAGAAGGACGTCTGGAAGGATGTCTGGAAGACGTCCGGCCTAATTAGCATATTACCCTTTTATTAGTATAGATTACTAGAGAGGGATTCTTCCTTCTACCACTCTGTTCCCAAGTTTTATTTAGAAAAGCTGTTGCTATTCCCAGGTGCTTGGGACGCCTTTCAGAGTAGTCTATACACATACCCTTATATGTGTGCCGATGTCCGTGTGTGTATGGATGTGTGTAAAAATTACATGTGAAACACTGTTCCTATTATTTGTCCATAAATGGAATTAGAACAACTTAGTAACCATCTGGGGGAAAAAAATAAAATTGTGTCCCTCTTTATTTCTAACACCAAAATAAACTCCAGATGGACCAACCATTTTATGCTAAAATAAATGCATTAAAGTACTATTAGAAAACATGAGAAGATGTTTTTGGTAAGTAATTCAGAGCTAAGGAAGGTCTTTCTCAGCATCATACTAAACTTACAAGGAATGATTCTAAAGATGAATAAATTAATAAGTCAATATACTTTGAAAAGAATTAAAAGGTAGCTTAAGGACAGTGACACAATTGGCGAACCTTGATTGCTTTAAATGGTCTGTACCTTTCAATGGTCATACTATCTAAGCTCAGGATGTAGAAAGTTGAAAGAGATTGTTGTTGTCACCCCAACAAGCAAAACAAGCTGGGTAGATGACAAAATCATGGTTTATTAATAACCATCGGAGGGCCAAGAACAGAGAGAACGCTAATGAAATTAATTCTGGAAACAAAAATACCTTCATGGCTGATAATAGAGCCATGGCTGCTGGGATCCCATTTCCTGAGTCCTATTTCGTTGTCCCACAGTTCTCTCCAGGATTAGAGAACTAATTATTAGCTTACTGATGTTCACTCTCAAGTTATGCATGGTCATACTCATTTGTGATTGTATGAGATTTCCCTGGCACATTTAAGAATACTGATACCAGCCCTTGCTGGTTTGGCTCAGTGGGTAGAGCCAACTGAAAGGGTCCCAGGTTCGATTCCAGTCAAGGGCACATGCCTGGGTTGCAGGCTTGATCCCCATAAGGGGGCGTACAGGAGGCAGCTGATCAGTGATTCTCTCTCATCATGGATGTTTCTCTCTCTCTCTCTCCCTCTCCCTTCCTCTCTGAAATAGAAATATATATTTTAGAAAAAGAATACTGATCCCAAGGGGCAGAGGTGGTGAAGGCCCGAGGCTCTGGTAAGAGGCTGCCCGCGTTTTCACCCAGCTCTGTCACTGCTCCTCTTGGCCTGCCCCTCTTTGCGTAGTTTTAGCATCTAGTACATTTACAGCACAGCCTGGCACCCACAAAATCCTCTTAATGACCAAGTTAAAACTTCATGGTTCTTTTCGCCAAAATAATAGAATATTTAGGAAGTATAACCTAAAGAATACCTTTCAGTGTCTCCGTAGGTTGCCTTCTTCCAATGGTTTAGAGTCAGGGGTGGGCAAATGTTTTGACTCGAGGGCCACAATGGGTTCTTAAACTGGACCGGAGGCCGGAACAAAAGCATGGATGGAGTGTTTGTGTGAACTAATATAAATTCAAAATAAACATCATTACATAAAAGGGTACGGTCTTTTTTTTTTTTTTAGTTTTATTCATTTCAAATGGCCGCATTCGGCCAGCGGGCCGTAGTTTGCCCACGGCTGGTTTAGACAGTTACCATAGGAATAACAGATTCAATGTGCCATATTTATATGGAAATTACTCATGTATTTGGAATAGAAAAACCTACTGAGTATTTAAGACATTTTATGATCTCCCTGAGGTTTCAGGGACTTGATGAGTGAACTTGTCCCTTGGGTGACACGCTTTCTTTGGTCAAGGCCTCACTCCAAAACGGAAGAATCACTCCAGAGCGAGCAGGGTAAGCAGGAGCTGGGCAGTCACATCTCATCTGGAAGCACCGTGCTGATTTATGTTCTGTGCTTATTTAATTTTATTTTCTAAATCAACATTGAGAAGGAAAAGTTGAAATATTAATTACCCGTTTACTGTCAATGTAGCGGAAAATGTAATTTATAGCTTACTTGCAAAGAAGGAAAAAAAAAACAAGCTGCCTGCTTAATTTAAGAACTCAAATTATTCAAATAACATTCTGAATTTGATTATTCCTTTAATTGAAATGTTGCTCTTTCCGTCAGAATTGCTTCTGAGATTCCAATTTCAGCAATAGTTTAAGTAAGAGCTCTCTGTGGAAAGGAGAGGGGGGGGAGCCACTGCGTTCGGTGAGTAGCATTTACCTGAAAGGAAGGCTCCTATTCATTAGCAGTGCTTTCTCCTCAACCCGGTTGTTGTTCTGTGTAGCACAGAATCATGGGAGTCCTCGGACCCGCAGAATACCTAAAAATGAGTTCAAAAGCGGAGCCTCAGGACTAGTCGTTATGAAGGACCTGTGGGCTCTATCGTTGGGAGTTGCCTTCAGACTCAAAGTTAGGAGAAGAGAAGTTAAATACCACTGGGGCAGGAGGCCCTGCCTCAGGAAAAAGTCCCTCTTCTGCCACAGGGATTTCTCCTGGCTGGCTTTCCTAGCCAGGGTCTCAGCTGTGCAGACTTCCACAACGGGGTGGGGGGGGGAGGCAGCAGGGACACCCAGCCAGACACTAAGAACTATAATAATTCTTTCTTCTTTCCTCAGTAAAATTGTATTCATTTTGGTTTCAAATACACATCTACTTGTTGCGTACACATATCCCTGGGGAAAATGATGTTGTTCTCCATCCAATGAGCTAGAATTCCATTGCTCTTGCTTACAAGTTATTTTTGGACTTTTAGGTGAGACAGTTCTTCCTGCTGGCACACTCCTACACACGGTAGACTTGATCATTAATTTCCCTGACCCTTGGGTAATAAATACATACAGAACCTCTCAGTAATAACTCACTTTCAAATCACCCCTAAATTGATAATTGAAAGAAAACTTTCTTTTTCAGATACACATTAGACAACTTCATGGATAAAAGAAAATAAATGTAGAGTTTTGAGAGTGCGGCACATAAATTTTAATTGTTTTTACATATATCTAATTCAAATATATAAATAAACTTCTAGCAGATAATCTTTTTTCTTCATGGTATCTTTTTTTTTATTGTCTAAAGTTTTACATATGTCTCCCTTTTCCCCAATTGACCCCCACCCCTAACCCCCTGGCCCTGCCCAGCCATTCCCACCCCTGGGCAAGCTCCTACTATATGCATTGGTTATGCTGATATGCATGCATGCAAGTCCTTTGGTTGCTCCCTAACCCCTGGGCCTCCCGCCATTTGTCTCTGGATCTATTCTTGTTCATCAAATTATGTTGATCATTATATCCCACATATGAGTGAGGTCATGTGATATTTATCTTTCTCCGACTGGCTGATTTCGCTCAGCATAATTCTTTAAAGGTTTTCCAGCATTCATTGTTTTTGGTCATCGTGAAGGTACAGTTTGCATACAATAAAATTTCCACTTTCGAAGTCTGCATTTCATGGATTTTGCTCTCTGTAGGCGATCATGTGACAGCCAGGATGTGGTCAAGAATTAATTCCCTCCCCTAACTGTAGGCAGAAGCAACCAATGATCTACTTTCCCTCTTTTTTTTTTTTGGTTGCACTTTTTGTGTTCTACTGAAGAAATATGATCTTAACCCAATATCGCACACTTGTTTACCTATATTTTCTACAATATATTTAATAGTTTTTTTCATGTATAATCCATGTTGTTCATGATCTAAGGGTTGAAATTTGTTTTCCTATGCAGATAGCATCATTTCTTTAAAAGACTGTCTTTTTTCATTGAGTTTCCATATCATCTTTGTCAAAAATCAGTCTCCCAATTCAAGTCTTAAAATCCTTGAATCTGTTATATATCTCTAATTTTTACGTCTTCTTAAAATTTCTTTTACAAAGTTATGTAAATTTGCAGTGTATAAGTCTTGCGTATCTTTTATTGAGTTATTTCTAAGTATTTTTTCAATGCCATTGTAATTGGACAAATTTTTAAATTTTTATTATCTATTTTTTCATTGCTAATATACAGACATACAATTTATTTATAACTTTGTTTTGCTTTTTAAATATAGACCTTGTATCCTTAAATTTTACCAAGTTTACTTTTATTTCTAGGATTTTTTTTTTCTAGATTCCTATGATATCCCCTGTAAGCTATTATGCCAGTTGCATTAAAGACAGTTTTATTTCTCCCTTTCAAAACCACATACCTTTTTCTTTTCCTTGCCTTATTGCCTTGGCTAGACTGCAAGATAATGCTGAAAGTAATTGGCGGGAGTGGACAGCCTTGCCTGTTCTTGCTCATTGGTAGAAAATATTCACTATTGAGACTGATTTAACTGTAGATTTAGCATAGCTTATTTATTCAGATAGAGAAAGTCTTTTCTTTTTAGTTTGCTGAAAACAAAAATGTTTCTCTTTTTATTTTGTTTAGTTTTTTTTTTTCCATTAATGGATGTCCAATCCATTGCCCAAGTGATTTTTTTCTCTTCATCTATTTCAGGGATCATATGGCTTTCTCCTTTATTCTATTCATTTGGGTAGTTGGTTGGTTTTGCAAATGATGTAACACCATTAAGCTTGGTTTTTCAAATGATGAAACACCATTGAGCTTCTTGGATCAATTCCACTTGGTTATAATGTATTATTATTTTTATGTGTATAGTTTGTACACATATTTGTATGGTTATTTTTATAACCAACCCCACTTGGTTATAATGTATTATTATCACATAAAAATTATATATATATTCTTTATTGATTTCAGAGAGGAAGGGAGAAGGAAAGAGAGATAGAAACATCAGTGATGAGAGAATCATTGATCGGCTGCCTCCTGGACGCCACCCACTGGGGATCGAGCCCGAAACCCAGGCATGTGCCATTGGCCGGAATCGAACCTGGGACCCTTCAGTCTGTAGGCTGATGCTCTATCCACTGAGCTAAGTTGGCCAGTTCTATTTTTATGTGTTTTTAAAAAATAATATATCTTTGTTGATTTTTAGAGAGAAAAGGAGAGGAATAGAGAGATAGAAACCTCCATGAGAAAGGAAGTCATGGATTGGCTGCCTTCTGCATGGCCCCCACTGGGGATTGAGCCCACAATCTGGGCATGTGCCCTGACCGGGACTCTAACAGAGAACCTCTTGGTTCCTAGGTCAATGCTCAACCACTGAGCCACACCAGCCAGGCTGTTTTTCTGTTTTGATTATTTAATTTGCTCATATTCTGTTAAGAACTTACGTGTCCATATTCAGAACGAATGTCTTCCTCATTTTAGTGTATCTCCGTTTTACTGCCCTTATCCAGTAACATAACCTTTCCTTTTCTGTTTTCTGAAAGGATTTTAGCAGCATTAACACTATTCCTTCCTTATGGGTTTGATAGAATTTATTAAGGAGGATATGTGGGTCTGGAGTTTTCTTCCTGGGTGTGTCCTCAAGGATTTGCCTTATCTAAGGGCCTGGCCTTTGATCGTAGCTCCTGGGAAGTGATCTCTAGGCCTTGGAATGTCCTGCCTGATAAGACAGCCATTGTTTACCTGGGAGCCTGGGGCCACACCAGATAGTCTAACAATGCAATTAATGGTGGTGCTTTGGTTCACATTGTTGTAGACCAAAGGTCAGCCCCATAACCATGTGGGTGGGCAGCCAAATCTATAGGAGTGACTGAGCTCAGTCAAACTGGATTCGCCTGGCTCAGGTGTGCTTCTTGGGTTGGCAGTTCTCCAGGTTTATCAGCACACTTTTTTTTTTTTTTTCTGGGAAAAAGTCATGCTGTCCATGACTCTCCTGGCAGAGGACAATGTGAAACTTTTGCTTTGAGAGATTTCCTGCAGCCTGGGTCTCTCCCCTGGACTGATTTCTAAACCTTGTCTTTGAACTGCAGGAAATCACCCTTCACTATAACAGCTTCAGTGAATTCTGTGATGTCTGTTTTTATTTGTCTGTTTTTATTTTCATGTTTACCTGTCATTTTATTATTTTAAACAGAATTCGAGAAACCTCATCTTTTTATATTTTTATGAATTGCATTTCTTTTTTTTTAAATATTTGTTTATTGATTTTTTTACAGAGAGGAAGGGAGAGGAATAGAGAGAAACATCGATGAGAGAGAAACATTGATCAGCTGCCTCCTGCACAACCCCCACTCGGGATGTGCCGGCAACCAAGGTATATGCCCTTGACCAGAATCGAACCTGGGACCCTTCAGTCCGCAGGCCAATGCTCTATCCACTGAGCCAAACCGGTTAGGGCTGAATTGCATTTCTTGAACCTCTGCATATTTTGTATGGCAGACCCATTAAGAAACCCTGTTAACTTAAAATAAGCAAAGGGCATCAACACTTCTTATTAAAAACAAATGAATTCTATGCAGATGAACCGACAGAGAACTCTTTCTAGTTCCTTAAACTAGAAAGCCCCAAGGATAAAAGGGAATATCTTAATTCTTGCTTGCTGAGGACATCAAATGTTACTATAGCGTGTGACATAATATGTTTACATTTTCTTCTCTTTCAGGGGTTCTAGTTGACATTTTCATAGAGGATTAACCCTATTATTCATTCTAAATTCCTCTCTATGCTGCAATTTTTAAAAAAAATCTATTTTTATTGATTTCAGAGAGGAAGGGAGGAAAGAGAATCAACAGTGATGAGATAGAATCATTGATTGGCTGCCTTCTGCACGCCCCCCTACTGGGGATCGAGCCTGCAGCCCATGTACAAGCCCCTGTCCGGAATCGAACCCGGGACCCTTCAGTCCGCAGGCCGATGCTCTATCCACTGAGTCAAACCAGCTAGGACTATGCTGCAATTTCTTATCCTAATGCCCCACTTAGCCAGGAAGGGTTTAAAGGGGCTGAATGAGGCTGTAACTGGTTGGCATTCTGCTATAAAGGTCCAATCTGCAGTTAAACCTTCCCACCTGCGTTTGTCACATGGAGGTCCTGGTAGTTTTCTATTCGCCCTTCTCCTCGGACTCACCCCCTTTTCTGTCCCTAACCACGTGCATATGGACGGGGACACATTAAAGCACCTTTTCTTGCCCTAACCGGTTTGGCTCAGTGGATAGAGCGTCGGCCTGCGGACTGAAGGGTCCCAGGTTCGATTCCGGTCAAGGGCATGTACCTTGGTTGCGGGCACATCCCCAGTGGGAGAAGTGCAGGAGGCAGCTGATCGATGTTTCTCTCTCATAGATGTTTCTAACTCTCTATCTCTATCCCTCTCCCTTCCTCTCTGTAAAAAAAAATCAATAAAATATATTTTAAAAAAATAAATGAATAAAAAATAAAGCACCTTTTCTTTTTTTTTTTTTTTTTTTT
>JAWPEG010000013.1:4671198-4724127 GCA_035771395.1 Myotis vivesi | reverse complement strand
TCCTCGATGCAATTCACTCAATCCCCATCATGGTCTCGCAGGCCACTGTATGTGACTCTCTCAGTTCTGATCTGGTTTCATCACCCATGTTCTCGTTTATCCCTGCGAATGGCCCATGTGAGAATTAATCCAGGTGAAGTGCCTACCGCTTCCATGTTTGAGTGATAAAAGTTTATTTCTGGTTGTTCAACACCTTTTTAAAGGGGGTGGGGGGGTGGGGGGGGGGGGGGGGGGTGGGAGGGGGAGGACACCCTTTGGTTTGTAATAAAATCGGACATAACTTTGTGACTATTTTAACAGTGTATTCCGAGTATGGGGGCCCTATTTCCTGGCACTGTGTGCGTTTTACTTGTTTTTAGGTCAGATTTGGAATGAGAGAAATTCGTGTCATTTAACAAGAATTATTTGTCATCTTACCCATCAGCTCAAAGCAAAATGGTAGAAGGTCATTTAGATATTAATCTGACAGGCTTCATTTTGGTGTGTGTTTGTTTCATTAATTGGTAAAAGACCAAACAAAACAAAAAACAAACAAAACCAAAACACACACGTGTTAAAAGAACGTTTGTTTGTAAGTACATCCGTATATGTAAGTTCATGGTTGAGTTGCATGCACATGGGTGCTCATTCAAAGTTAGCTATCTCCAGCTTTTCATCTGATTAATAGAAAAACCACAAAATAAAGTCAAAATTTCCAAAGGCTGCTTATCCATAATTGTCTGGTTGGTTTTTGTTTTATTCCTTCTCGTAAGGTAACATCAGAGAGAACTGAATGTTAGCCAGTTTTACTCTTTTAAAATTTGTTTTGTAAGTTTATTTGGTTGCAAATGGCTCCCCCATATTTTTTCTGTACAATATTGAGGAGTATGTATGTCACAGGCCACCCTCAGACTTGACAGATTTCTAAAGGAACTGAGGGACTTAGAAAAGCTGAGGTATGTTCCCTTGGCCAGATTCGAACCGGCAACCCTCCGGTCTGAGGGCCGATGCTCCAACCACTTAGCCAAACTGGTTAGGGCCAAATCTGTATTTTCTTAACCTTTGTCATTTGTGTCCCAAAGTGGATTTTGGGGTTAGTATCATATTTATTGCAATCAGTGTCTGTGAAGACATAAAAAAAGTATTTAGGCATGAACACATCACAAAATGTCCTAGAAAAAAACAGGACTACATGCTGATTAATAAAAATAATCTAGTTTCTGAACAGAAGCTTCCCCACATGTTAACGTGCACATTATAGCTGAAATTGCCCTGGTGTCGGCTTGATATTGAAAGAAAAGTTAGAGGAGGCGTGCTCTGTACTGTGGACAGAACGTGGGAGTTCATCAGCGGTGCTCAGGCTGACCGTGGCTCTCTCGGGCCTTCAGTGGCTCATACAGTCCCTCAAATATTTGAAGAAGCTCAAAATTTAGATCTCCTTTATCTTCCAACTCCAGCTTGCCCTAGGACTTAACCTGCAATTAAGTCTGCCGCAGACCAGAGGGACCCAGAAGGTCTTCTGCAAATGGCAATCCATAAGGATCTTGAAATCTCATTAGGCAATGGTTTCTGTGGAGGGCCCCAGCCAAGAATTGCAAACACACAGCCCTTCGGCTGAAACCGGTCTCTAGACGTTTTATTATGTCTTTTTCAGTATAGTATCATTTAAAAACATATATATATTTATTGATTTCAGAGAGGGAGAGGGAGAGAGAAACAGCAATGATGAGAGAGAATCATGGATCGGCTGCCTCCTGCATGCCCCACAGTGGGGATTGAACCCGCCACCCGGGCGTGTGTCCTGACCTGGAATCGAACCCTGATCTCCTGGTTCATAGGTCAACGCTCAACCACTGAGCCACGCCGGCCGAGCTACCCTGTCATTTTTAAAAATTAGAATATATCACCTGAAGATGAAGTCGTGTTTTTCTTGAAGCAATCAGTACCTTTGGTAGCAATTGGCATGACAACGCTATGAAGTGGGCCGAGAGGGCTAGCTCCTCTGAAAGACAAAGGCCCTTCATTTCACTACTTCATGTCCTCAATGGGCTCTTGGAAACTTGGACTCTAATTGATATAAACAACTCTTCAGGCCCTCAATAGGTTCTTGGAAACTGCAACTCTCATCGACATCAACAACCGTCAAGTTCCTACAGCCTCTCATCAATGTTATAACAAAACGACGTGGAAGGAAATGACGTTACCTACGGTCCTCATCTCTGTTCCCTGCCTGGTTCCTGTAAGAGAGATGAGGACCCTGGGTTCTTAAATAATGTGTGTGCTTACAGCGCTTAGACTAAGTTCACCCGATGGCACTTAAGAAAAAAAAAAAAAAAGAACACACACCACAATGAGTATTGCATGGGCATTGATGGAACAAATGCAATTTGTGGTCTTGTCCTGGGAAATTAATGGGGACTATAATCTATATTCTCTTAATAAGGATGAATGTAGGATTTGTCCCTCAGTGTGGCCGCGTGTATCCATATGAGGACTGTCATTAATAACAGGTCTTCTAATGGGAAGGGAAAAATACATTATGAGGGGGGGGAAAAAAAATACATGACTGAACTTGGGCTTTTGAAATCTACCTAAGCTGGTTTTAAAAGTTGAGAATTAAACTGTTCTGTGTGAAGGGTGGAGAAATGTGGAGTTTTAGAGTAGGTTCCAAATGTTTGAGAAATACTCCCTCATCATCAACTATTGGGTTTAGTGGAACATGTCAAATATATTGCTGCCCCAGCTGGTTTGGCTCAGTGGATAGAGCCTCGGCCTGTGGACGGAGGAGTCCTGGGTTCGATTCCTGTCAAGGGCACATGCCCAGGTTGAGGGCTCAATCCCCAGTGGGGGGCGTGCAGGAGGAGCCGATCAATGATTCTCTCTCATTATTGATGTTTCTATCTCTCTCTCACCCTCTCCCTTCCTCTCTGAAATCAATAAAAATAGATTTTAAAAAATGTTCTTTAAAATATATCTATATATTGTTACCAAGTTCTGAAATTCCTCTAAAAAACCCTTCAAAGAGGAGGACTTTAATTAAGTATGATGTGGCTCATTACATAGGTCTGTCTGTTCCGTCTTAGTTTAAAAAATATATATATTTTTTGATTTCAGAGAGGAAGGGAGAGGGCTAGAGAGATAGAAACATCAAAGATGAGAGAGACTCATTGATCAGCTGCCTCCTGCATGCCCCACTCTAGGGATGAAACCCGGGCATGTGCCCTGACCGGGAATTGAACCCTGACCTCCTGGTTCATAGGTCTTGGCTCAACCACTGAGCCACACCAGCTGGACTATCTTGGTAAGTTTTCACTATAATTCTCACTACACTGTGGTCCTTTAACTTGGAGAAAACTAGACAGAGTTTGCTTACTGCCTTGAAGAACTTGGACTTGAAGCTCTCGCCAGCTGCAAGTTGTATACACACACATAAAAGGGAGCCTGTCTTCACATGCCCCGAATTCTCTACGTGCCTTTTCCCTGGCAGAAGCCGCGTCTTACTATCACCCCGACCCTAGCACAAAGCAGACAAATTTAGTGACATGTTGAGTGAAACGCTACCCGGTGTTAATAACGATTTTGAAAGAAATCAGGAAAGTTAATCATGTGTGGACACAGGGTTAAGAAGCAATGTAACAGACTATTAAGCTTAATATAGATATGTGATATAAGCATATGCAGACGGCCATTAGCATAAATTCATGTTACAGAAGAGCAGCTCAGCGTCCTACTTGGTGGGTTCGTAATGTGTGCGAGGGCAGGATGAGGACCGATTGGCGAAGGAGCCGGGTCATCGAACCCATAGACAGGTCCTGGATCAGGTTTATAAAACCCCTGCAAATTATAACCACATTAGTTCTGAGTGGTGTTATTGCCTGCGACTTTATTACACAGACATGCCGAGTGAAGGGACGTGTAAGGGGGAAATCTTCCATCATTCACAGGGGGTTCAGCATGAGAAATATCCACCTCTTTTTTTAAAAAAAATATATTTTATTGATTTTTTACAGAGAGGAAGGGAGAGGGATAGAGTCAGAAACATCAATGAGAGAGAAATGTTGATCAGCTGCCTCCTGCACACCCGCTACTCGGGATGTGCCCACAACCAAGGTACATGCCCTTGACCGGAATCGAACCCGGGACCTTTCAGTCCCCAGGCCAACGCTCTATCAACTGAGCCAAACCGGTTATGGCTATCCACCTCTTTTAGCCCAAACTGGCTTCCCTTCATGCTCACAGACATTATGGTGCTGGTGAGCGACTCTTATAGACATGAAACTAGAATGTTTGGCTAACTTTTGTTGGGGGAAATTTTGTAGCTCTCAATAATTCTAGAGATAGCCCTATCTTGACAATTCCCCCCTCCCCCATATTCGTGAACATAATGTTATAAGAGTTACATATGACCATCAAGCGAACTTACTCAAACACGTAGTAGTTAGAAATACATTCTTCAGGGTCTCTGCCCTTCAGCTGAAACAAGCAAATGAATTCTGCCTTCTCGTTTTCAAAGATCCCTTATTAGACTTCCTGAAATATCCCTAGGAATTCCATCGCGTAGATGTTTTGTTTTTAGTTTACATGGCGTAACAAATCGTTTTGTCCTGTAGGAGGTTTTCATAAATCCGAGAAATAAAAACACCACCCAGAGCAGAAGGAAGCACATATCATCAGTTATCATGGTGGAAAATTTTCCTTGGATTGGGTCATAATCTGTTGTAATTGACGTGCTTTTGGTTGCCCCTAATTACGTGGTGTTGGGAAACTTCTGCAAAAAAATTCTCCTTTTAGCTGACATTTTCTTAGACTCAGATCATCAGAATAAGAAAACATTTGTAAAGTTTAAAAAAACACACAAGAAAATGTCACCCTGTCCCTTTTTCTTGCAGATAACAAAGAAAGCTGTCAGTAGTTTTAGTTGTCTTTTTTCTCATCCTCCCTCCTCCCTCTCTCTCTTCCTTCCTTCTTTTTTTCCTTCCTTCCTTTCTTTTTTTCTTCTTTCTCTTTCGCTCATTCTTTCCTTCATCTTTCCCTCCCTCCCTCCCTCCCTCCCTTCTTTTCTTCCTCCCTCCAAAACTCTGTAGTGCTTATAACTGGCACCCAGGTGTGCTGGAGACAGTCACCATAATTTCCTTTCAGAGCAACTCTGAACATCCTAATATGTACCAATCCTTTTCTCCCTCCTGGGCAGGTCTACCTCCTATTCCACTGCCTAAACTCTATCCCTTTGGCTCATAGTTAATATCTTTGTAAACAATATATACTGCCTTGAAAAGACCATCCCTGAAAGGTTTCATCACTGTTTTACTTTTTATTCTTTTAAATGTGTTTTTATTGATTTCAGAGAGGAAGGGAGAGGGAGAGAGAGATAGAAACATCAATGATGAGAGAGAATCATTGATCCGCTGCCTCCTATACGATCCCACACTGGGGATCGAACCCGCAACCCGGGCATGTGCCTTTGACTGGAATAAAACCCAGGACCCTTCAGTCCACAGGCTGACTCTCTATACACTGAGCCAAACCGGCTAGGGCACTGTTTTACTTCTTAAGTTAAAATACAAGTGTGAGAGGAAGTGCTGGTAGAAAAGGGAGGCCAGTGAGGTGAACACCAAGAATATGAGAGAAAAGAAAGGTGAAAGAATTCCGTGGAGCAGGGAGGAGAGAGAATCATATACACTGAACACCATCAGTGCTTAAGGAAAAGCTCTCAACAATAAAAATTGTAACAATGATGCTAATATTCATGATGATAGCCATAGGTAGCACTTCACAAGAGGCAGCCAAGCATGTCACTGTGGGCTATGAATGTGCTCTACCCTCTGTCATCACAACATTCATTATCCTAAATTTACTGGTGATAAAGACAGGGTTTAAGAAACATTCTTCACTAAAACTTCATGCTTTTCCTCCTTCCCGCTTACTCCTAATAATGGATAAGGAAGTCTGAGTGACAATCCTAGACCACATTCAAATTTCCACCTCTCTGGCTGTAAGCAGAGAAGGCTAGTAGAGCCAGAGGAAGATAAGGTGTTTATGAAGACGGAGATAGGAATCCAATGTAAGGGTGACTGGGCAGAGAGAAGCTGGGCTTGGCTTTGGGGTAAAGGTCACCCTTCTGTGGCGAGTTCTTAAGTTTTGAGCGCCCGGCTAGCTCAGTCGGTAGAGCATGAGACTCTTAAATAGGCGACATGAGGTTTTCATTGATTTGGGGGTGAGTAAAAGGACTTAAAAATGTTAACAGTCTTTGCCTAAAGACTGAAAGAGTAAAAAAATTAAGTCACTCTCCTATTTGAATTAAACGGAGAGTAAGAAGCAGAGATTTAAGCTCTGTGTATAATGTGGTTTTTCAATTGGAATTGCAGTGTGTGTGTGTGTCCACATGTGCCCGTGTGTGACAGGTGGTTTAATTAAAGACAGGAGAGTGAGCTAGAATGAATTTAGTATAGCTGCTCCAGCTGACTCTATTAAATTTCAAGTGGAAATGATTGAATACGTTTCTAGATTTTAAAAAGAACCTTGGCTGTGTCTGCAGTACCCTTCCCACATCTGAGCCAGGTAGACAGGGTTGAAAGAGAGAATGGCTGTTTCTTTCATTTCTGAGTTTCTACAAAGAACTAAAATTGGTTTAAGACTTGGGTGACTCTGCATGAGTGGTAGCTTTGTGGCTTCCTCCTTTAGTAAGCATTTTAAATTTTAAGTTTCCAAAGGGATCTTTCCCTCACTCAGTGACTGGCAGAAAGAAACGGTGGGGCTGGATGGTGCTGTCCCAGGTTCAAGGAGAGGTCGTAAGGAAAGGGTTAATCTAAAGTCGGTGTTCAGTGATTTTGTTGCGGGGCAGCATGAGGTTATTGTTGAAGTTCACTTTTGCTATTTTAGCTTTTATTTTAAAATATATATATTTTATTGATTTTTTTACAGAGAGGAAGGGAGAGGGATAGAGAGTTAGAAACATCGATGAGACAGAAACATCGATCAGCTGCCTCCTGCACACTTCCTACTGGGGATGTGCCCACAACCCAGGTACATGCCCTTGGCTGGAATCGAACATGGCACCCTTCAGTCTGCAGGCCTACGCTCTATCCTCTGAGCCAAACCAGTTCGGTCTATTTTAGCTTTTAGCTGGGCATCCTGGATCTTCTTACTAGTAATGCCATGATGGTTTTCTCTTCCAAGTAGAGGTGATGTTATAAAAACCTCTGGCAGCCAGTACACAGCAGGCCACATCTCTTCCATATTCAAACATGGCGGCCCTTTGTGGACTGAAGTAGATTTTCGAAGCTTTGACTGTGATGTCAAACAATATGTGACGTGCGTTACGTTTGCAAATTTGCAAACAAGATCAATAGCCAAGTTACTTTGGGGCCAGCTCTAGGCTTCCACGTGGAATATAACATGTTCCAGATAGTTCTTAACCTGGGGATGTTTCTTTGGCAGGAATACGTTGAGATTCGTGAGGAAGCCAGGGGAGCCTAAGAGGGTATAAAAAGCTAATGCATTCAACCCAGCCGGCATGGCTCAGTGGTTGAGCATTGACCTATAAACCAGGAGGTCACGGTTCGATTCCCGGTCAGGGCACATGCCCGGGTTGCGGACCCCATCCCCAGTGTGGGTGTGCAGGAGGCAGCCCATCAATGATTCTCTCTCATCATTGATGTTTCTCTCTCTCTCTCTCCCTCTCCCTTCCTCTCTGAAATCAATAAATATATATTTAAAAAAACAAACAATGCATTCAATGACTCTTCAGTTACAGATGACAATAGCTCTCAATCACAGAGTAACCCTGGCCATATGGATGAAAAAAAACCCCACCAAAAACAAACAGGTTGTTTATGGGACATAGAGACATATAGTAATTCCCCAAAAGTTCTGACCCTAATCTACAACTGTCTTATTGTCATCCCTTCCCCATTACTTTTGGGAATTGTCATCCTCTTTATTTTTAAATCAGTTTTCTTTGTGGTGCAAACACGTGGGAAAGTGTTTGCATGTTACCATTTCATTAAGTCCCACCCCGGTCGGTCCTCTGTGGCCAGGCAGCCAACGGGTTAAGTTAGATCACGAACGTGTGTTCCCTGACCCTGGAACGCTTCATCAAATACACTCATTACCGATTGAGCAAGAGAATGAATGGTTGTGAGTTGCCGCTTAAGCGCTGATGGGATTGTGTGTTAGGCCCTTAACGTGGTCGAGGTATTTAAATTTTGATTTTTGTAATGGGCTCTGACATGTTTCATTTCCTCCGAGGGAACACTCGAGACCTCTGAAAGTAAATGTTGCTAAAAAGTCATCAAGGCAGAATATTAAAATGCCATCAAATGAAAATTTCACTAATGCAATCCGGCTAGCGCTCCAGGTACTGAAGCGAAAAGGGGAGTGTCAGAGGTCCGGGTTCTCTTAGCGAAACACGATTTGTTCCTCTTCACTGACTGTTTCTCCAAATAAATTATTTAAAGTCTTATTTCTCCTTTCTCCTGGGCCTCTTAAAGTTCAGCAAGGCGGAGAGGTAGCCGGAGAAGCCGGAGGCAGAGAAAGAGGTGCCACGGCGAGCCGTCCAGGATAGGGTGGTACCGAGAGCATCTTCCCCCCTTGCAAGCTGTTCCCTTCATTCCATGAGAGCTGTACAAGTTCATGGTCAGATGAGAGGGTACAAATCCTCATTTATCACCTTAGGGCTGAACTGCCCTTATAAAACATACTCAAGCCCTCGCCAGTTTGGCTCAGTGGATAGAGCGTCGGCCTGCGGACTGAAGGGTCCCAGGTTCAACTCCAGTCAAGGGTACATTCTGGGATTGCGGCTCGATCCCCAGTAGGGGGCATGCTGGAGGCAGCCGATCCGTGATTCTCTGTCATCATGGATGTTTCTATCTTTCTCTCCCTCTCCTTTCCTCTCTGAAATCAATCAAAATATATTTAAAACATAAATAAATGAAATGTACTCAAAACTTTAATAACATAGCAGGGTGTTAGGAGTGTGTAAGATCATGAAAGAATATTCATTTAGTGATGGGCAGAGAAAACAGTGCTGTATTGGGAGAAGACACTACAGTTTCCCCCAATGGTTTTATCCAACCATCTTTGTCACTTTCCTAATATTTGAGTTTCAGGTAACTTCTATATCAATGCATTTGTGGCACAGGGAAACCAAAATTAAACTCCCTGGATCTCTTCTATACCAATGGCATTTAATAAGGAATGGCTGGCATTATGAGTTCAGTTATACTTCTGAATTTCATTAGCCATGTTTTCTTAATGAGCATTGGGTTCAACAAGATATATTGTCCTTGCCCTAGCCGGTTTGGCTCAGTGGATAGAGCGTCGGCCTGCAGACTGAAGGGTCCCAGGTTCAACTCCGGTCAAGGTTGGGCTTGATCCCCAGTGGGGGTCGTGCATGAGGCAGCCAATCAATAATTCTCTCTCATCATTGATGTTTCTATCTCTCCCTTCCTCTCTGAAATCGATAAAAATATATTTAAAAACAAAAGAAACATTTCTCTGTATTGTGTGTGTGTGTGTGTGTGTGTGTGTGTGTGTATATATATATATATATATATATATATATATATATATATATATATTTGCTTTCTGAGATATCTACTTATGTTGGTTATTTCCTGGAAATGGAGAAACATGGATTTTCCCAAACTTCACCTATACCAGAGATTTCCCCCAGTGCCAGGGATTCTATTCACTCATCTCTGGGCTAATGTTCCTGTTGAACCTATAATTTCCTCATTTCTCCTGCCGGCTGAGAGGATTGGTGCCAACCCACATCTGGTCTTCTATTAACTCAGCTTGAACCTTCGGTTCTGTCCCTCTAACCCATAAGACAAATAAATTACTTTATTGAACCTGTTGTGTGAAATGGCAGGCCTGCTTTGGGGAATCACATTTCTACTGTGTGTTGGTGAAACAGCATAATTTTAAGTCTCCAGAATCAGAACGATTGGCGTCTTCCAAGGCTAGAATCTTGCGTTGGTTTCCAGCCCTGTTGGAAAACAAGGCTTTAGCAATGCATATTAGGTGTACGAACAACCTGGTCTTACAGTAGCTAGACAACAAGCATCTGTTCAACTCATTTTTAAAATATATTTTTCTTGATTTCAGAGAGGAAGGGAGAGGCAGAGAGAGAGAGAAAAAAAATCAATGATGAGAGAGAATCACCGATCGGCTGCCTCCTGCATGCCCCGCTCCCATTGGGGACTGAGCCCACAACCCCGGGCTTGTGCCCTTGATGGGAATTGAACCTGGGACCCTTCAGTCCACAGGCCAATGCTCTATCCACAGAGCCAAACCAGTCAGAGCCTTTTCAACTAATTGTTGAGAACACTGTCTAAAAGCTGCAGTTTGAAGTAATTTACCAAATGACATCTGGTTTTGGGAATCATTGGGAAATTCTAAGAATATTATCAGGGCACGAAATCCACACGTTTGCTACTTCAGCATAAAGCTTTATGCTTCAACATAAGGCTTTAGCATGAAGCAGCCTACTTGGCGATTGTTGTTGTTTTTTTAAGAAAGCAAAACATTTAATAATAAGTAGCCAAAAAATTAATTGTGTTACTCAGAAATCATTCTGATGAGTACTTACTGAAGTTCAAACATTGCATTACTGAAGCTCAGGAAGATTGCTACTTTGTGTTTTATCATATGTGCCTGAGAGTGATTTGTAGAGTGTCATATATATATATATATACTAGAGGCCCAGTCCCTAAGATTTGTGCACCCCTTGGGGGAGGTCCCTCAGCACCCTGGGGGGGGGTGTCCCTCAGCCCTCTTGCAGTCCGGGAGCCCTTGGGGGATGTCTGACTGTTGGACATCCTTAGAGCTGCTGCAGAGGCGGGAGAGGCTCCCACCACCACCGCTTACACTCACCAGCTGTGATCCCCCTGTGGGGTGTGCACTGATCACCAGGGGGCAGCTCCTGCACTGAGCATCTGCCCCTTGGTGGTCGGTGCGCGTCATAGCAACCGGTCTTTCCGCGGTTCTGTCGATTTGCATATTAGCCTTTGATTGTCTAGGATGCCCTCATCCTGATGAACATGTGGCTTTTTAGAAGGAGGAAGGGCTGGCTACCATCTCCCACAGTCAGGCCCAGCCTGGAAGGGGGACCGTTTTGTTCCCAGAGTGACCCTCTGGGTGTGAGCAGGGACAGCTCTGGCAGGGCCTTGGGGGAGAGTCTCATATCTGATAGGCACTGTGTGATTGGCGGGAGGCCTAGTGAAATTCACACAGCCTGTTCCAGATCTGCCAATCTGACGTCTCGCCAAAACAAGAGCAGAGAGAGACACGGATGTTTTCAGCCTTGGTGTGCTCTTCTTCAATGGAAAGCAAATAACTTTATAGCAGTCATTTTATTGATCCCATTATTTACAAGTTGTGTATCAAATTGTACATGTATGTACATATTTTTGGGGTTATGGCTTATAAAAACATAGGCATATATATAATATAGATGTGCATATACCTATACAGACAGGGGTGGGCAAAAGTAGGTGAAATTACCAGCCATCATTACTTAAAAGATAAATCATAAGTAAGGATAGGGAATAACAACAATAACAACAACAACAATAATAATAAGTGATACAAATAAATATTACAATAATTAATAAATACATAACAATACAAGAATAAACTCTATGTTTTGTGTGCTCACAACTGCAAACCTACTTTTGCCCACTCCTATATTACAAATCTATGTATCTGTATATCTCTACTATATACGTAAGTAGGTATTTATATCTATATGCATATATACATACGTACATGTGCACATACAATCTTCAATACCATGAGGGCAAGAATCCCGAATGAAAAGGCAGTCCTGGACTGTGACGATCATTTTTTATTCATTTGTGATCTTCACACTCAAATTTGAACCCAGGTTTCTAAGGTCAAAAGGCTCAAGACACAAGCCCAGAGTGTCGTGTGCAGGGTGGACATGGGTGGCGGGGGAGAGTGGGGGGGATGTACCAATCGCCTGGAGGGTCTCGTCTGTCAGAGCCCTCAGTTGTGATGGGGCTGAAATCCACCACTGGCATGTAGCTTTCACATCCCAGAGCCCCATGCTCCTAATCACACCACGAGACTCCACAGACATGATTCTGTCCACGGAGGGAATGTCTGTCCATCACCAGAAGTTTGAGTAGCCATTTTCTCCCATCCCCCCCCGCCCCCCACTCCCTGCCTTCTTTCACCCACCCGTAACCCCACCCCTAACCCCACCCACCTGTAACCCCACTTTGTTCTGATGTCTGAACAAAGCAGGGGAGGAACAAACGCCGGGACAATAAAAACACAGGCTAACAATTTCTGCACTTTTTCCTGGAATTTTAATGTATATCTGCGAAAAAACAAGTAATGAATGGGCTATAGTCCATTAGGCAAGAACAAATCCCACACCCCCCCACACCCTGTAATTTTATCTTTGTTTAATTAAATATTTAATTAGTATAAATATGCAGCTAATTTTTTAATGTGCTCAGTACATTTAGCAGGAAGGGCTGGGGCTGGGCTGCCTGGCGAGGGCCTGGGGCGGACGTGAGGAGACCACTGCACCCTCCGATCCATCTCGGGGCACAGGCAGGAGCCAGAGGGTCGCTTGGCCACAGCCCAGGAGTAAGTTAGCATTTGCACGGAGCTGCATCTCGCCGGCCTGTGCATATTGGAAGCTGCAGACAGCGGCTCCTTTCACGGTGATGAATGGGTTTTTTCAAGCGTTCTGCTCCCTAGTTATGAGAAGGGTGACCCGGTCAGGAGACGACTTTATGAAGCTATAAAAAATGTATGTCACTCCGGACTCCGTAATGTCACGGGGAAGAGGGGAAAGGGAAAAGAAAAAAAAAAAAAACAAAACCTGTGTGAAAATGGCAGGGTAATAAGGCTGTTTTCAATGCTCGAAATAGCTTTCTGTCTACAGTCATATGTAGCCTTCGAACGGGGGCACGGGGAGCACCCACCATGCATTGCTGTTGGGCGGATTGGAAGAAAATAATGTTTTGGCTTTGTTTGGCTTTGCTTATGCTGATGGCTGTGAGATGCTCCTGAATGCTGGGCGGCCGGCTCTGTGTCAGACACGGGGAAGGGGCAGTACCTTTTCCTTTTATTATTATTTAAAAAAATTTATGTATTGATTGATTTCAGAGAGAAAGGGAGAGGGAGAGAGAGAGATAGAAACATCCATGATGAGAGAGAATCATGGATCAGCTGCCTCCTGCACGCCACCTACTTGGGATCGAGCCCGCAACCCGGGCATGTGCCCTTGACCGGGAATCGAACTGTGACCTCCTGGTTCGTAGGTTGACGCTCAACCACTGAGCTACACTGGCCAGGCATGGAGCAGTGTCTTTTTAAAAGCCACCAATGAACTTAAGGTGGTGATAACTTTGAAGTAGGCAGAAGAGCCAGAAAGGGGATTGCTGCAAAGCAAGCTCATTTTGAAAGGGGTCTTTTCGTCTGATGTTTTGCAAGGTTTTTTTTCTCGGGTGTCACAAAGAATTTTTAAAAAAATATAAAGAAGGCCTTCCAGGTGCACATGCCCCTCTGCTTTCTTTTGAACGCTCTGGAGTTGACAGATAGTGGCATGTAGATTTGAACAAAGGCCGTCCCGTCTGGACCCATCACCTAGCCTTCATCGATTTCTCTCCTTGCTCTCATCAATCATCAATATGCACATGCCCGGGTATCAGGCACGTTCCTTTCTGATATGCCACACATTTCACCACGTGTGTTTAGAACGTTCGTTTACACAAGATAGGGGACCACAGAGGACCAAGGTCGGCGGGTCTGCCTCGATCAGGGCTTCCGTGAATCCCAGGTGAGCTTTGCAGTATCTCCATTGGATTCCGACTCCGGCTTTGTCACGGCTGCGTGGTACCACCGTGAAGCGTCCCTTTCCAAACCCCGGTGTCATTTCTTTTCTGGGAATTGTGCATCTCCTCTGTCCACCCACCTGGGATGGGAGGAAAATTACGTGAGAAGCTTTGAGCTCAGGCTCAGAGATGGTTCTGGAGAAGGAGGGAGGGCATTGAGTTTTTCACCCGCTGGACACCGATTTTGTATTTCTTACCCTTTTCCTCATGGTGATGTCTATATACATTAGGCTGGCTCCCTCGCTCCACTCTGAGGAAAGTTGGCCATAGTCATAATCTCATAGGAGGGAAGGGACCAGTGGGCAGTGGGCAAGCTCTGCCCCTAGGAACAGGCAAACGGGGTACATTGCCTGGAAAGAATTTTAAAACAGCCCGGCTGGCGTGGCTCAGGGATTGAGTGTTGACCTATGAACCAGGAGATCATAATTTGATTCCCAGTCAGGGCACATTCTTGGGTTGCCGGCTCGATCCCCAGTAGCGGGCATGCAGGAGGCAGCCAATCAGTGATTCTCTCTCATCATTGATGTTTCTCTCTCTCTCCCTCTCTCTTCCTCTCTGAAATCAATAAAAATATGCTTTTTTAAAGAAGTATATTTTATTGATTTTTTGCAGAGAGGAAGGGAGAGGGATAGAGAGTTAGAAACAGCGATGAGAGAGAAACATCGATCAGCTGCCTCCTGCACACCCCCTACTGGGGATGTGCCCGCAACCAAGGTACATGGCCTTGACCGGGATCGAACCTGGGACCCTTCAAGTCCGCAGGCCGACCCTCTATCCACTGAGCCAAACCGATTAGGGCAATGCTTTTTTTTTTTTTTTAAGTATTTTAAAACAGTAATATAACTGTCAGAACCAAACCGGTCTCGGCATAGAAAGTATATTTCCTTCCCACCTTCACCCCTGGAACTCCAGTGCTATCTTGTATCTTGTATGTGGGTCGTCACAATACAGAACTAAATAATTCTTGCGTAGAAAACATATTCTAATTTCCAGTCTCAACTGACCAGGCTTCATTTACTCCTTATACTGAAGAGAATTCTTAAGACAGATATTTAGAGCAATGTTTTCATTATTCCCATATCTCCCTACTCTCCAACTATTTGAACCCAATAGCATAAAACAGGTATTTTTTCAAGAAAAATTCCACATCACTTAAGAATTTATTAACAATTTACATAATTGCTTAAGTAATCTGCATAATTGACAGAAAGTTTAATTTGACCCTAGTTCAACTGTAACACTTATGGTTTCAAATTGAAATTGGTATAATTCATTTATGAGAGTAATTAAGCCATGGTGTCTAACAAATACAATGTATGCTGCCTAAGGCCCCCAAGGCCAGAACATGCTATTAGAATGTTTTATTTAAATACATCAATTCTGTTCGTCTCCACAGTCACCCGTGTTAAACTAGAGCAAATGGCTCATCTGACCTTGAGCACCGGGTTTCTGAGAGAGGGTGTTTGAAGCACACAACTCAGTGATCTTTCTAGAGAAAACCACATGTTAAAAGTATTTAAAGAAAGCCTCAACGCGCCTGGCCGGTGTGGCTCAGTGGTTGAGCATTGACCCATGAACCGGGAGGTCACAGTTCAATTCCTGGTCAGGGCACATGCCCGGCTGGAATCCCCAGTAGGGAGCGTGCAGGACGAAGCCGATCAGTGATTCTCATCATTGATGTTTCTCTCTCTCTCTCTCTCTCTCTCTCTCTCTCTCTCTCTCTCTCTCTCTCTCTCTCCCCTCTCTTTCTCTTCCACTCTCTGAAATAAATTAACCCATTGTACACCATAAGCATCTGTAGACGCAAGCAACGGACCTTCCCCACACTATACACGTGTCTATAAAAAAAAAAACTTTAAGTAGCAGCCCTGACCAAATTTAAAATCATTTTCCGTGAGGATCCTCAGCTGAAAATATTCATGAACACCCGAATTGTGAGTAACATATTTATTTTTAGAATATTCATTGCAAATTGATTTTTTTTTACATTAAATTCAAAATGTGGCGTGTGGGAATGGTTTTCATTTTGGACGCGTGGCAGTTAACTGGTTAAAACTTTTTTTTTTTTTTTAAAGAAAGGCTAAACTTGACCTAGTTTTCACGTCTAGGATGTGTTCATACGTACCTGATTCTATGATAATCCCCAACATTATTAAACCTCAGTTTTTCAGACTAGGACTGGAAAAGGCCCCGAGTAATGGATTGTTCGCTAGCTTATGCCATGATGACTAGTATTCCTAAGAGCGAGGGAAGTGGGGAATCTGTCCACCTTCCTTGAATGCTCTTAATGCCTAAATGCATAATTAAGTCGACTAATTGGGAGGTAGTCATCCCAAGCAGAAAATAATAGCACTGATAGCACCGCTGCATATGCCTGGGGAAGGGCACAGATGAATCTGGCCAAGAGCTCACGGCCACAACATCGCTTTCACTTGGAAAATATCAGATCGCGTGGCTTTAGTTTGTCACTGCCACCTGGGCAGCCTTGGGGACCGGAGGAATATGGACGAGGGTCAGCTGCAAGTGACATGGTTATGTAGACAGAGTCTCTCTTGGGCACAGTCAGGAGCCATCCGTTTTCAAGACTCCCATGAGCATTCTAAAGAAAACCCCCGGTAATGCATCACCAGCGTGACACAGTAGTCCAACACTCCAGGCATCTGCTCCTCTCCCGCACGCTGCTCTTAGGATTTATCTCCTATTCCTTTTTATCATGCATCCCTGATGCTCTGGTTCATTTTTCCTGTTCCCCTCGATTCTCATTTTTCCTCTCCTATTACTGGCTTCCTGTGCATCCAGAGTCTTCACCCTGCCCTTGAGTTTGGCACCGTTGAGTTGAGAGTCAAAGTCATTGTTCAACAAGTACGTTTCCAGGGCAAAACACCATGCCAGGTGCTTGATGGAATCTGTCTCATCGACTCATCCTTGGGGTTCCGCACATGATCTTCATTGTGCAGATGCGAACGATGAAGTTTGAAGGTCCCAAACCAGCCTGGATTGTACCCATGACCACGTGACCATCTGCACCGATGCATGAAGAGTTCCAGGCTCCTATGCTTGATTCTTTCTCTTTAATGAGCAGTTTTGATGATAACAAACATGCTCCTAACATTATTGGGAGAAGACCGATAATTTTGTTCTTTTTTTTCTTTTAAATGTATTTTATTGATTTTTTTACAGAGAGGAAGGGAGAGGGATAGAGAGTTAGAAACATTGATGAGAGAGAAGCATCGATCAGCTGCCTCCTGCACACCCCCCACTGGGGATATGCCTGCAACCGAGGTACATGCCCTTGACCGGAATCGAACCTGGGACCCTTCAGTCCGCAGGCCGATGCTCTATCCACTGAGCCAAACTGGTTAGGGTGATAGTTTTGTTCTTACTATCAGTCTGAACAAATTTGAAAATAGTTGATGAGTTTCAATGCATTATAACTATGACCCTTCCTGATGCTCACATGGTCATATCTTTGGTATTGAGAGTCCTTTTAAACTGGCTACCAGTCCTTCTGACCCAATCCTAGTAATGCTTAGGAATCCTTGGGCGCTTCCTTGCTATTTAGTGGAAGTGTTAACCCCCAGTGTGTCTGTGTTTTGAGATAGGGCCTGAAAAGGCGGCCTACTATCTTTTTTGGGGAGAGGGGATATGGTGGATGCTACTGTGCTGGGGAGAAGAGATTCAGAAGAAATGGAGACAAAAAGAACTCATTCTAATACAGTGATGGCGAACCTTTTGAGCTCAGCGTGTCAGCATTTTGAAAAACCCTAACTTAACTCTGGTGCGGTGTCACATAGAGAAATTTTTTGATATTTGCAACCATAGTAAAACAAAGACTTATATTTTTGATATTTATCTTATATATGTAAATGCCATTTAACAAAGAAAAAGCAACCAAAATAATGAGTTCGCGTGTCACCTCTGGCACGCGTGTCATAGGTTCGCCATCACTGTTCTAATACCTTGTTATCTATAGTATATGCAGGAAAGACAAGTGTTGGGAAAAATTGTGTTTATCATTGAATGCCAGGGCCCCAGAAGATGTGGGTGTCTAATTAATTATTGATCACTGTGTAAGATTAGGAAAGTCACATTGGAACCAGGACAACGGATCACCCTCTCGCTTGTATGGCAATCAAGTTCCTTTCGGTGAGAATAAAGTAGGTTATATGAGAACAGGGGACAGTTGTCCAACAACAACTTCACCCCAATCTGTCAATTTTACCCCAATCTGAATGCAGTGTCCAGGGTGCTATAGAACGTTGTTACTGTGATAATACAGCTACAGAAGGCCTCTTCAGTATCCAGCAGGAAGAAATTTTTACTTAGGCCAAGAGTCTAACTGTCCAAAGGGGAAAAAAATATTTGTAAAAATTAAAATTTTTGACATGGTTTTATTAAAATAATTTTTATTACACTAATAAAGCCAGAAAAACACTTGATTTTAAGTGATTTATTTTATTTTTTAAAATTAACCTTTTCAGAAACATATATTTTTATTGATTTCAGAGAGGAAGGGAGAGGGAGAGAGAGAGAGAGATAGAAACATCAATGATGAGCGAGAATCATTGATCGGCTGCCTCCTGCACACCCCACACTGGGGATGGAGCTCACAACTGGGGCATGTGCCCTGACCCGGAATCGAACCGTGACCTCCTGGTTCATAGGGAGATGCTCAACCACCGAGCCATGTTGGCTGGGCTGATTTTAAGTGATTTAAGTGACACATTTTAGTTATTCATTTTTTCGGAGTAGCCTGAATAAAATTGTAGGGTATTAATATCATAATTTTTAATTAAAAAAATCAAAAATCAGAATTTAAAGGGAACTTGATATTCTTCATTTTTGAGAAAGAGGAACTGAAGACACATGACCAGGGATACTAAAATAAACTATTTTCAAATTTTTTTTTAAATAAATTTTATTGATTTTTTATAGAGAGAAAGGAAGAGAGATAGAGAGCTAGAAACATCGATGAGAGAGAACCATCGATCAGCTGCCTCCTGCACGCCCCCTACTGGGGATGTGCCCGAAACCAAGGTACATGCCCTTGACTGGAATCGAACCCGGGACCCTTCAGTCCACAGGCCGACGCTCTATCCACTGAGCTAAACCAGTTTTGGCCTATTTTCAAGTTTTGCACCGCACACGAAGGGATACTTCCGGAAGCTCAGTGCAGCCAAGAGTGGATGAAGAATGAGCCACTTCCTGTACTAGCCTTTGACTGTCAGGAGAGATTGGACAAGGCACCTGATGATGTGTAAAGAGGAACCTTCAGTGAGAAATATCTTCATAATCTGGGGCACATTTTAGATAGAAATATCCAGAATTATCTAACAGAGGCCCTCAAACACTTGCCACCACATGCTCAACACAGATGACACTTAGGACATTTTGCTTAGCAAAATAAGCTAATCCCAGAGAGACAAACACCATATGATCCTGCTTAGGTGAAGAATCTAGAGGAGTCAACTCCTAGAAATAGAATGTAGCCTTGGCGGTTCATGGCTGGAGGAGGCCGGAAGGAGGAGTCGTTGTTTAATGGGTATAGAGTTTCAGTTTCACAGGATGAAAATGTACAAGAGATTGATTATACAACAATATAAACATACTAAACACTATTGGCTGTACATCTAAAATGGTTAAAATGGAGCACAGCAGGCGAGGCTCAGTGGTTGAGCGTCGACCTATGAATCAGGAGGCCATGGTTTGATTCTTGGTCAAGGCACATGCCTGGGTTGTGGCTTGATTCCCAGTGTGGGGCGTGCAGGAGGCAGCCAATCCATGATTCTCTCTCATCATTGATGTTTCTCTCTCTCTCCCCCTCTCCCTTCCTCTCTGAAATCAACAAAAATATATATATATTTTAAAATGGTTAAAATGGAAACATTACATTATGTATATTTTATTAAATTTTAAATAATCTTCGCCGAATCCGGTTTGGCTCAGTGGATAGAGCGTCGGCCTGCGGACTGAAAGGTCCCGGGTTCGATTCTGGTCAAGGGCATGTACCTGGGTTGCGGCCACATTCCCCCGTGGGGGATGTGCAGGAGGCAGCTAGTCGATGTTTCTCTCTCATCGATGTTTCTAATCTCTATCTCTCTCTCTTTGGAAAATCAATAAAATATATTTTAAAAAAAAAATAAATTTTAAATAATCTTTAAATAATGTTTTAACCAGACTTCTGTAGGAATCTACCGTGAGCTCGGTCCTTTGCGATACGCACAACTTTTCTAACAGTCAGAAGCATCGACTGTTAAGCAGACTCAGCCCTTATCCCTGAGGGCCTGGGCGTTTCTATATTATCTCCACCGAGACTCTAAATGGCCTGGAATAATGGCTTTGCCTCTCGTTATTTCACTTGTCTAAGAAAATTGTGTTTATTCTTTACTTTGACGGACCTGAGAGTTTGAGGCAGGAAATAATGGAAAGCCTTTCCACCAGGAAATTAAATGCTGCCTGGTGCATTATTTGTGGGTCTGAGATAGTGACGCCTATATTGTGGCCATGAGTTTTCCACGCACGGACACCAGCAGACGCCTTGCTTTTTGGATCCTGTTGTGCTGAAGATTTCAAAGCACTTTCTCAATAACAATGTCCTGAGAGGTTAGCTTCTGGAAGCCACGGTTTTTCTGGTAAGAGCAGGAGCTTCATCCTGAAGGGTGTGGGGAACGTGGGAAGGGAACCTGGAACGTGGGAAGGGAACCTGTTCCGTGTGCGGGGTGTGTGTGTGTGGGTGGGTGGAGAGAGCCAGGTGTGACAGGAAGAGAAGAATGCCTCCCTTTGACCTTGAGGTGACGTTTATAAAAATAAAAATAATGCTTTTTTTTTTTTAAAAAAATATTGTTGCCAGTAGTCCATAGGTCCTCTTTTTCCCCCCATTAACCTCCTCCAGCCCGCTCCCATCCCCTCCTACCTAGGCCCTCACCACCCCATTGTCTGTGCTCACAGGTTATGGGTATATGCATACAAGTTCATTGGTTGATCTCTTCCCACCCACCCTCCCCTGCCTTCCCTCTGAGGTTCAACAGTCTGTTCATGCTTC
This sequence comes from Myotis vivesi, assembly GCA_035771395.1. Classification (NCBI taxonomy): domain Eukaryota; kingdom Metazoa; phylum Chordata; class Mammalia; order Chiroptera; family Vespertilionidae; genus Myotis; species Myotis vivesi. The sequence continues at coordinate 4,703,232 of JAWPEG010000013.1, read as the reverse complement.
TATGACTCTGGGTCTATTTTTGATCATCAGTTTATTTGGTTCATTAGGTTCCACCTATGAGTGAGATGATGTGATACTTATCTTTCTCTGAGTGGCTTATTTCGCTTAGCATAATGCTCTCCAGGTCTGTCCATGCTGTTGCAAATAGTAAGAGTCCTTTCTTTTTTATTACCGCATAGTATTCAATTGTGTAAATGTACCATAGGTTGTTTTTTTTTATCCACTCATCTGCTGATGGGCACTTAGGCTGTTTCCAAGTCTTAGCTATTGTAAGTTGCGCAGCTATGAATATAGGGGTGCATATGTTCTTTCTGATAAAGCTATTTATAATGGCATTTTAAAAGGATACATCAGTATTGCCCTCTTTGAATAAATGAATGAGCCAAAGAATGGATCAAGGAGTAAGCACTGAACACTTACTAGGTATTGTGAATTGTGAAGAAAATTAGGGTCTGATAAAAATTGGAAGATGACCCCTCGTTTTACCAGGTTAACTCAGAGGTGAGCTCTACCTGAGGAATGAGACCAGAGGACAGGCTGTAGTGGTTGGTGGGGGAGGAGGCGGTGCAGACACGGTAGGCAAGGGAGTGAGTGGGATACAGGAGGGTGTTGGTAATTTTTAGATAAAGAGGAGGCAGAAAAAGATGGGTATGGAAGTGACGGCATGTTGGGGAATGTCTAGTAATTGTAATGGCCACTGTTCATGGCCTCAGTATTCTTCATCAACTAGGATCCAAGTCTATAAAAGAGATAATTGGCGAGCGATTGGGCTCTTAAAGAGGGTGGCATCATTTTCATATGTTTGCTTAGGGCAGCGGTTCTCAACCTGTGGGTCGAGACCCCTTTGGCGGTCGAACGACCCTTCACAGGAGTCACCTAAGACCATCCTGCATATCAGATATTTACATGACGATTCATCACAGTAGCAACATTACAGTTATGAAGTACCAACGAAAATAATGTTATGGTTGGGTCACAACATGAGGAACTGTATTTAAAGGGCCAGAAGGTTGAGCACCACTGGCTTAGAGCAACATAAACGGGCACTGGCAAACGCTATTGAGACCCAGCTGAAGGTGGAGCCTGCAACATGTGATGCATTTTCTGCAAACATCAGCCATCGGGGAGACTCAGTATAAAGATTCAACCACACACAGGCCTTCTGTGAAGGCCGCGACCAGGCCGGCTACCTGATTTGCAGCACCTAGTGCAAAATGAACACATAAAACCCATGTTCAAAAAGCAGGAAGACAGCCTTTCTTTTCTTCCACATTCTCTCTGCTCACCTGTCCGGGTCTTTTTTCCATTGGTTATTTGATGTTGTGGTGCCACCTCTGGCTCCGGGATGCCTGCAGAGTGAGCTTGGACACGTACAGGTTCCCAGAGCCACCCCCCATAGTTGGGGGACGTACAGGTAGCATGTGCCCAACAATGGCCATCACCACCCTCTCTCCAGGGCCCCCCAGGGGTGGAGGGTGGCAGTGGTTTTGGAGTGGAATTGGGGAATAGGCAGGTAGGAGCTTATCCCAGGGAGGTGAGGAGGTGGCAGCAGGTGGGTCTACGAAGGAGCAAAGGCTCTAAGCTCCTGGCAGGTATTGCACTGTCCCTTCGGACTTCATCTGCATAACACAAATGCAAATGCAAAGGTAAAATTATTAATAATTTCAAGATGGCGCCTGGAGAACAATAAAGCCCAAGGTGGGCTGATTGTGTGTGCACTGGTCCCACACCCAGGAAGCCAGCCCAGCTGACGCATGACGTAGAGGGTATGAGACAATCAAATGTGGGTTCAATGATGTTCATGGGGAAATTATCCATAGGGTTCTAGGTTGAGTGCAGAAGGAAGAGATGTCATGCCCAGCTGGCGTGGCTCAGTGATTGAGAATCGACCCATGAACCAGGAGGAGGTTTGATTCCTGATCAGGACACATGCCTGGGTTGCAGACTCAATCCCCAGTGTGGGGCGTGCAGGAGGCAGCCAAGCAATGATTCTCTCTCGCGCCCCTTCTCCCTTTCTCTCTCTGAAATCAACATTTTAAGAAATATATATTTTATTGATTTTTTACAGAGAGGAAGGGAGAGGGATAGTTAGAAACATCCATGAGAGAGAAACATCGATCAGCTACCTCCTGCACACCCCCTACTGGGGATGTGCCTGCAACCAAGGTACATGCCCTTGACCGGAACTGAACCTGGGACTCTTCAGTCCACAGGCCGACGCTCTAGCCACTGAGCCAAACTGGTCAGGGCTCAACATATTTTTTCAAAAAAGAAGGAAGAGATGTCAGGAATTTTCTGATAGTAGTACAGCAATCAGGCACTACAAGTCTACATAGTATTGAAAACCAGGTAGAGTATGACGTATGGAGTGAGAAGGAGCTGAGATGATAGGACGTTGTGATCTAAGATTGAAGTGTGAGGGTCCGGCACTATGGTGGCCCTGGCTCCGGGGGCTGAAATGACATACAAAGCCAAGAATTCGCTTTGTGACAGGAGCCTCAAGAACGGGCATTAATGGAGGCTTGTCATCATCATCCCTTCCCTGTTCTCCCCAAGCCCCCACCCTTCTCTCACTGGTTGCCAATTCTATAGAAAGTCAGGGGGGAAAATGAGTCACAGCATCTTCACTTAATAGCATTACTATTTCTAATCATATCACACAGCTCCCAAAATGTACGGACACAAATCACCAATTTGTGCGAGCTGAACACGAGAAAACTCCCCCTAGAGCTAACTGCTTTATTTTATTCTACAAAGAAATCACAGCTGTGATATTGGAGACGCTTAAGTGCAACGCTTTGTTATTTGGCTGACCTTTTTGTTTGTATCTCTAAAGGCCAAATGGAAATTTAAACATCCATAGTCAATGTGGCCTGTGTATTTAAGAAAACAGAGAAATGCTTTTACAATATCTAAATTGTCTAATGGAACAGCATATATCCCTATAAACACCTTTAGTGTGGAAAGGGAGATGTGAGCACAGGGCAATATTATCTTCTCCCATTAAGCTTTGTAGTACATTTGTTTTAGGCATAATTGATTGATATCCCCTATAACAAATGTCTTTAACTGGAGAAGAGGCCATTGAGAAAAAAATACTCCTTCTCATGATTCTCTCAGGATGGTTTCTTATTGTCAAGGCTCATAAAATTACCAAAATGCTGGGAAGAAGTATCTGATACAGTATTAAAAGCAAGGCAGACGACCCCATAGCTATGAGAAGTAAATGGACATTAGGGAACCATCGATTCCTTAAACTTTTACATATTTAGAAACAGTGCCCCACGCTCAAGCCTCCATTTGGGTTTACATTTTACGGCACATCTCTACCCGGAGATGAAAACATTTTACTTTAAAAAAAGGCCCGCCCTAGGCAGTTTTGCTCAATGGTTAGAGAGCCGGCCTGCGGACTAAGGGTACCCGGTTTGATGCCGGTCAAGGGCATCATGACTGGGTTGCAGGCTCCATCCCCAGTAGGGGGTGTGCAGGAAGCAGCCGATCAATGATTCTCTCTCATCATTGATGTTTCTCTCTCTCTCTCCCTCTTCCTTCCTTTCTGAAATCAATGAAAATAAATAAATTAACTAATTAAAAAGAGAGAGACGCTGTAAGCCCCACTTGAAATTCAAATATATAGAAAATTAAAGTTGAAACAAACGTGTTAAAAGAGGTCCCTGGAACTGGCTGCAGCGTGTTCTCCTCCCTGGGAGTAGGTTGAGCGTCCCATTCAAAGACCAAGTAACCCATAAGGGGGAGTGTGTCGTCTTTATTGCCAGCAATATGTGAATTGCACTTGGCTGGACTCGCCCATCAGCTTGCAGTGAAACACACGCATTTCAAGTGCACATCTGAATAAGAGGGAGAAGAGTGAGGGTAATAGCAGAGGAGGACAGGGCCATCTGAATGCTATCTGGTTTCCTAAGCATGACACTGTGGTTGTACTTTTCTGATGATGTAAGAAACCAGTAGGGACCCATTTGAGATCTCTGGTCTAGCCGAGGATCAGTTGCACAGCCTCTCTGAGTGCCTTGGCTGAATTCCTGGTAAAATTTAAGTATCAAATTGCCCCTGGGATTTCCAGATGGATGTAGTAATGCACAATTGATATCAAAAAGGGGGTTGCATGGAAGTTTTCTGGATTTCTATTCCCGCTAAAGCAGTGGTTCTCAACCTTCTGGCCCTTTAAATACAGTTCCTCATGTTGTGACCCAACCATAACATTATTTTCGTGGCTACTTCATCACTGTCATGTTGCTACTGTGATGAATCGTCATGTAAATATCTGATATGCAGGATGGTCTTAGGCGACCCCTGGGAAAGGGTCGTTCGACCGCCAAAGGGGTCGCGACCCACAGGTTGAGAACCGCTGCGCTAAAGGATCGACTTCCTGCAGAAGGGAATAAAATCCCGTTCAAGTTTTCAATCAAAGTGCAATTCCTTATGTTTGGGTGATGCAGACCTTTGACTTAGGGAAAACGTGCATTTACTGGTATGAGTTTGTATAAATGAAACATCTCTCAGAAACAGGTTTAAAAAAATATGTGTCCCAAAGAGTAGGTAACTTCTTGATAGAAGCATACGCTTTTTCAAAGAGTATCATCTCAGCTTGAAGCCATATGCCTGCCGTTCACCTAACAGGCCCAGGAGAGGTCCATCCACTCACGGTACATTCCCCGGGTTTCAGCACGAGCGAATGCTTGTCTGCGCTCTGATGGCTCCAACCCGGGCAGTGACTTTGCATCCCGGCACCGTCCGATGGCCGGGAGTTCCTAATTACTAAGCAAATGGAAAGCTGCCGCCTGGTGTTGACAGCCCCTTTGTGTATCGTCTTTCCCAGAACATGAATGATTAATGGCATTTCCCCAACACCAGTCAGCGTTGTTTACGGATGGAATTGAAGCTGAAATTGGCAAGGCCCTGGTAGGAAGACTTTTGCTCTCGTGTCAGGGGCCTGCCAAGCTCTGCAGATGAAAAATAGGGACGATTAGGGATGGCTCTGAGCGGTTCTGGAGGGTCTCAGGGTTTGGTCCCAGGCGTCTGTATTTGGATGTGGCATTGGGGGAAGGTCCTGAGATACCGGCGCTCTTGGTGGATTATAAACACCAGTGACAGAGTCTACCTCCTGATGTAAGCACCGTGCCCATGTAAGTAGGAAGGTGGCATCTTTCCAAAGTCTGCACCAGGGAGAGGGACCAGGTCCAGATCTGTTCATTTCAGCTCCCATCCGCCTCGAGGTTTCTGCTTAAGCTCAAGGCAGGTGGGCCGGCCATCAGGGCAGGATGTCCTCCTAGAGCAGTGGTTCTCAACCTTCCTAATGCAGCGACCCTTTCATACAGCTCCTCATGTTGTGGTGACTCCCAACCACAAAATTATTTTCGTTGCTACTGCATCACTGTCATGTTGCTGCTATTCTGAATCGTCATGTAAATATCTGATACACAGGATGTATTTTCATTGTTACAAATTGAACATAAATAAAGCATAGTGATGAATCACAAAAACAATATGTAATTATATACGGTCTTAGACGACCCCTGTGAAAGGGTCATTTGACCTCCAAAGGGGTCGCAACCCACAGGTTGAGAACCGCTGTCCTAGAGGGACGGTGGTAATGCCTAGCTTTATAAAGAGCTGTGGCTCTGGAGACAGATCTTAGATAAGAAGAAACAATGGCTTAGTCTAAAAAACATAACGAGTGCACCCTAGCTGGTTTGGCTCAGTGGATAAAGCATCTTATCGGCCTGCAGACCGAAGGGTCCCGGGTTTGATTCCGGTCAAGGGCACCTACCTCGGTTGCAGGCTCCTCCCCAATCCGGGTCTTCATCGGGGAGCATGCAGGAGGCAACCAATCAATGTGTTTCTCTCACATTGATGTTTGTCTCTGTCTTTCCCTCTCTCTTCCATTCTCTCTAAAAATCAATGGAAAAATATCTTTGGGTGAGGATTAAAAACTAAACGGATGGCCCTAACTGGTTTGGCTCAGTGGATAGAGCGTCGGCCTGGGGACTCAAGGGTCCCAGGTTCGATTCCGGTCAAGGGCATGTACCTTGGTTGCCGGCACATCCCCAGGAGGAGGTGTGCAGGAGGCAGCTGATCGATGTTTCTCTCTCATCGATGTTTCTAACTCTCTATCCCTCTCCCTTCCTCTCTGTAAAAAATCAATAAAATATATTTTAAAAAACCCAAACTAAATGGATGGATGAATGAATAGATAAATAGATAAACAGATAAATGAATAAATAGATAAATAGATAAATAAATAAATGAATGAATAAATAGATAAATAAATAAATACAAGAATAACTAGTGAGGGTTCATTAGTATGCATTAACACCTACCCAGTGCCTGGTAAGATCCGCGCATGGTAAATGTTACTGATTCTGGGGTTGGTGTGAATAACCGGATATCAATGCGTGTCAGTTGTTTCAATGGGCAAAAAAATCCCCAAAACAAAATAAAAAGACAAAACAAAAAAAAACCCCAGCCAAGTATACTGGATACTATTCTGTGCTTTCCTGTTGCCTCTTGAAGTCAGCGCCAAAGGCATAAGACAAGGAACACGTTTTTCTCCTGCTAAGTGCGTTAGGTCAGGGTCCGATGGCCCCTGCTTGGCAGACCTTTCTGCTTCTAAGTGAGCTGGTGTATTTCCACAGTTTCTCCTCGTCCAACGGCAGTGCTGGGTGCCAGGCCCGCAGGCAGATGCCAAGGTGATTAGCGAGAAAGCGGCGCCGATGAACCTCCTCTATGAGCGTGTGGTTCCAGTGGGGAAAGGTGTGTTTCTGTGTGTTTCTAGCACCATCAGAGACATGGAATCACACCCCGGGGAGAGCAGAAGGAGCAACGGACTGCCAAGTGCCTCTCCTCACCAGGGGAGGGGTTATTTTATAATAATCACATCCTTCCTTTGCAGGATCCCACTAGTGATTCATAATCAACCAACGACCTGGGCAGGCCAGGGCGTGAGGCACAAAATAGTTCAGAGAGAAAAGACTGTACCTGCGCCCCTAACGCACAACTCAACTGGTGTTACCACGACCTTTGAAGCCGGGCTCCTGGCTAGAATGAGCTGCACATATACAAGGAGTCAGGCAGACATTGGGAGAACACGGGAATGTGGATTTGTAGATTCTGGTGAGGAAGAATGTTTAGAGATGAAGGGAAGACTTAGAGAATATTAGAGCCTATCCCAGGCTTGGTCATCATCGTCACATGCTGGAAACAGCACCTAAGTCTCCATCCATCTGCATGGCTGTCAAGAAATAGCCGAGTGGAATCTCAGAGGCCACCTTGGTTGTTAAAAGCCAGGGGAAGAGCCCTAACTGGGTTGACTCAGTGGATAGAGCATCGGCCTTCGGACTGAAAGGTCCCAGGTTCAATTCCAATCAAGGGCATGTACTTTGGTTGCAGGCACATCCCCAGTGGGAGGTGTGCAGGAGGCAGCTGATCGATGTTTCTCTCTCATTGATGTTTCTAACTCTCTATCCCTCTCCCTTCCTCTCTGTAAAAAAATCAAGAAAATATATTTTTTAAAAAAATCCAGGGGAAGAGCCAGAAGCCAGGGGATGGATGAACACAAGCAGAGAGGACACTCAGTATTACAATCTTGGAGAGTTTCTGTGCCTCATCATAGCATCTTCTCAATCTAAGGTGTTTTGTCATGTGATCCTGTGCCTAGAACCCTGTCATGCTAGTTTAAATATCTCAGAGGGGAGGGTGGGTGGATGGGTGGGAAGAGAGCAACCAAAGACCTTGTATGCATACATGCATGACCCGTGGACATGGACAATAAGGTGGTGAAGGCCTGGGTTGGGGGGCAGGGGTATGCTGGAAGCCATCAATGGAGGTGAAACAGGGGTTACCTGTAATACTTCCAACAATAAAGGTGGATTAAATATAAGAAAATAAATAAAAAGTGCATCCCTGGATATTACCATAAAAATAGTCCAACAACACATTTCAGTAGCAACCACAGTGAGCCTGCTCATCTCATTTTTTGTTTTCTTTTTGTCGTCGTCATTGTTGTTTAAGGTGAAAATCTGAGAGAAAAGGCAGATAAGGGGTGATAGGAAAGCCCCAGACAAAGAAAACCCCATCCAAACCCAGACTTCCCACCGGGGCAGGGCAGCCTTCCAGAGGGGAAAGGCCTGCTGGGTAGAATAACCCAGAACCGTGTCGGTGGCTTCATCTCACCGCAATATTTGACCCGGGAGTCACTTTCAATGCACGGCGGTGGTGAGAATAAAGCACAGTCTCCCAGCAGCTGTCAGAATGTCGATTTTCCTCTCCACTCGCTGCTGCGGTCCCGTCCTGGGGGTGCCGGACCCCGTGTCAACCCGCCGCATGCCGCTGCTGTGTCGTTAACACTTGCTCTGGGGGCCCCGGTGAGTGAGGCTGAGCAGTTGGCAGCTTCCCCTTGGGTACCTCGGGTGGGAACCCCCTAAGGCACCTCTAGGCAACATCATGTACACATCCCATCACCGTGTGCAGAAATGTGTTTCTTTCTGAATCATTGCCGGCCAGCACTTCGGGGACGCGCTCCTGGGAGGGTGTTTCTAGCCTGACTGTGTTTTTGCAACGTAGCCACTGAGCCTTCATTTGGGGGTGGGAGCCCTGCTTTCTAACAACCTGCTTGTACTTAAATTCCTCCCGTGGGATGAGGAGGTATCCCACCAGGAGATTGGCCGGGCTCAGGGGAAGGCTGGCAGGTGCTCAGGGCCGAACGAAGGATGGGAGGGAAGTCTTGGCGAGGTGTTGGGTGACTGGGTTCCTTGCTTGGGCTCGAAATAATGAGCAATGGGGCCTCTTTTTCATGCGCTGTTAGTGGGGACGCTAGCTGTCTGTGCCTGCCGATCAGAACTCGTATGATGGTGAAAATAGCCTTAATGACGACTTAGGAGGGAAGAGCCCTGCGAGTCCCTCTGACACTAACTGTTTCATATTGGGTCAGCCCTTTCCACCTGCGTGCTCCCCAGCCCGAACTTGGGCAATGGAAGTGCTGGGGTAGATTGTGCTGAAGGTGCCTTCTAACCGACAGTCGGTGATTATCATGCTCATGTATGTGCGAATAGAATAGAACAATTGAACTAAATTTATGAATTCTAAAAGTAATTAGGTAGTATAGACTCAGTTCCTCTTAAAATTTCCTGTGAGAACAACATGGGGGGAAAAGGACAAATGAGAGAGAGGGAAGGAAGGAAGGGAGGGAGGGAGGGAGGGAGGGAGGAAGGAAGAGAGGAAGGAAGGGAGGAAGGAAGGAAGGGAAGGGAAGGAAGGAGGGCGTGAAACAAGGGAACACATGTTGGCAGCATCACTCTAAAAGGAATAATATAATTAGAAGATCACCAATTTGTATCCTTCCATGTTTACATCCCCCAGTTACTGCTCTAACCAAGGATCATCAGTGGCGGTTAAAACTATGATGTGGAAGGTTGTTGGGGGAAACAGTTTATTTGCCAAAGTATCCACGTTAAAGGCAGGGTAGTGGCCTACCAAAGATACCCATGTCCCAATCCCCGGAACCTATGAACATAATAGGTTAAGTTAATTTTAGGGAACATTGTGGAATGAAATAAGATGTAGTGTCGAGGATTGAGAAAGGTATGTGGAGATGGTTTGGACATATAGAGAGGATGAACGAAAGGAGATAGACGAAACAAGTATACAAGACAAGTGTGGATGGGAGAGTTGGAAGGGGTCGACCTCGGCGAATGTACCTCCATCAGATTGAGGACGTTTTTAGCAAAGGCCAGCTTAGAAGGACCCTAATGAAGTTAATAACAATGTACCTACCTATATAGTTTAAGTTTAAAAAATTTGGCTCTCAAAAGAAATTTCAGTCGTTGTACTATTGATATTTGGCTCTGTTGACTAATGAGTTTGCTGACCACTGGCCTAGATGATCTGAATAGGCCCCATTTAATCGCAAGGTTGCTTCACAGGAGGAGAAGGAGGCCAAGAGAAGGTGTGGGAGGTGGTCTAAGAAGGACCTGATTAGGTGTTGTTGGCTGTGAAGATGGGGGAGAGCTTCCTTCTAATGATAGTCGGGGAATATAGGTGCCTTCTGGAAGCTGGGAAATGCATGGAAACAGACTCCCCCCAGGGGCCACCGGAAAGTAAGTCCTACAAATGGACTAATGTTAGCTGAGGATTCCCAGTTCGATTGGGCTTCCAATCTCCAGACCTTCACACAATGGTCTGTGTTGTTTCATGATAGGATGTTTGTGACACTTCGCTAGAGCCACAATAGAAAGCACATGCAGTCACCCTAGAGAGCACTTGTTAACTCCAAAGGAGGCTTGTACTTTTATGAGGAAGAATCCAGTAGTTATCACGTTAACAAAATGAACAAATCCAATAGCCTCGCCGATAAAAGGACCACTTGATGGGATGTGGTTCCTGGTGTGATGCCTAATGAAGGCCACACCACTTGTGGAGCCATCTTGCCAAAAAATGTTTAATGTGATTCTCATCAACCCTCTCTATCTAATTTCTAGTTTAAATAACACCCCCCAAAAAGCAATAAGACACATCGACACTAAAGCATAATCTAGAATCAATTGGCCTGGAGTCTTTAAAAAGTCAATATCATTAAAAAAAAAAAAGATAGGATAGCATTCTTCTGTTTTAAAACAGACTCAAAAGAAAAAAGATGACATACAAGAACCTAACAATCAACAGAAGTAAGAGATTCATACCAAGTCAGTAGCAATTACAACCCAAGGACAGCTCAATAAGACACTACCGATGCACCGATCACAAAGCCTACTTCCTGGAAACCTTGGGAATTTCACCCGTCTGCTTGCACCCTGAGCTGGTAAGCTTTTTGGAGCAGCCAGACTTCCTGGCACCATCCTGGATTAAGGTCCGGGGTAAAATGCTCAGCGTGCTAATTTTAGTTTTATCAATATCACATGTTAGTACTTCTTCATCACTCATTTAATAGCTACCAACGTCCAATGGCAATGCGTGTCGCCTGCACCTAACCAAGGCAGAATGAATTCCAAATTTGGGGTTCAGTTCTAGGACCCCACTAACTCTCCCTGGCAGCTCCTCCTACCCTAGGAGGCTCTGTGTCTCTCTTCCCCCTCTCTCCTCCCCAGTCCCTTATGCTGTACAAACCCTGACATGACGCTGCGCTCAATTCCAACGTTTGGACATCGCTTGAATCTCCTGTCTTACTGGTCAGTGAACCCAAGTGTAGGGTCTATGATGCATTTCTTGATTTAGTACAGTGTCTGCTGCCTAGTGAGGCGGGTGGTTGCTGACTCATGATGAAGAATCCAGTAGTTATCACGTTAACAACATGAACAAAGCCAATAGCCTCACCGATAAAAGGGCCACTTGACGGGATGTGGTTCCTGGTGTGATGCCCAATGAAGGCCACACCACCTGGGGAGTCATCTTGCCAAAAAAATGTTTAATATGATTCTCATCAACCCTCTCTATCTAATTTCTAGTTTAAAAGAAATACAGGGGGCAGGAGGAAAGGATAAATAACGCCCCCAAGAAAGCAATGAGACACATCTAAACTGAAGCATCATCTACACTCAGTTGACCTGGAGTCTTTAAAAAGTCAATATCATTAAAAAAAAAAGGTAGGATAGCATTCTTCTGTTTTAAAACAGACTCAAAAGAAAAAAGATGACATGCAAGAACCTAACAATCAACAGAAGTAAGAGATTCATACCAAGTCAGTAGCAATTACAACCCAAGGACAGCTCAATAAGACACTACCGATGCGCCGATCACAAAGGCTACTTTCTGCAAACCATGGTAATTTCACCCGTCTGCTTGCACCCCAAGCTGGTAAGCTTTTTGGAGCAGCCAGACTTGCTGGCACCATCCTGGATTAAGGTCCAGGGTAAAACGCTCAGCGTGCTAATTTTAGTTTTATCAGAAATATTTTACTCTGTACCTGAATTTAATCCACACCTAAGGTCAACTTTTCAAGTAGCAAACTAGAGTTGCGTGGGTCTGAGTGATGCATAGGTACCATTTAATGGTTCTCACGCCTCTTTTCTGAAAGATTCCGTCAGTGGATTCTTCCTCCCATTTGCCCATTTTCTCTTTCACTCTTTCCCACGAATCCTAACTCTAAAAGGAACGAAGCTCATCAGGTCAGAGCTAACATAGACATGATCAAAGCTGGGGAATGTGTTTTTGCCTAGAAACAGAGGCCCACATTTATTTTAACTTCATCCCAGGCAGGAGGCAACCGGGTGTAACTGCTGTCAGTGTCTTTGACCCCCTTTAGTACATTCTTTAGGACTGTAATGATCTTTTATGGTTATAATGATCTTTAGAGTCCTGTAAAGGCATTGCCTCTGTTGATACACAAGACATTCTGTTTAAAAAAACAGCAACATTGCCCTAGCTGGTTTGGCTCAGTGGATAGAGCATCAGCCTGCAGACTGAAGGGTCCCAGGTTCGATTCTGGTCAAGGACACATGCCCGGGTTGTGGGCTCGATCCCCAGTAGGGGGCGTGCAGGAGGCGGCCAATTGATGATTCTCTCTCATCATTGGTGTTTTGATCTCTCTCTCCTTCCTTCCTTCCTTCCTCTCTGAAATCAATAAAAATATTTTTTAAAAACAACAACACATTCTCCCTCCATGACCGCTGTCTCTTTCCCTTTTAAAGTACAGCATCGCCGCACTTGAGTGAGTATGAGAGACTCGCCCTTCTGGAAGTCATGGGGTTACTCTGGCACCACACTTCACTGGCCAGCCTCCTTTTGGAAAATGCATCATCTCTCTTCGTGTTGTTCCCGAAAGGGGAGGCTGCCCTGACCTGTGAGAAGTGAGTGCTGATACTCTGCAAGGGAGGGGCTTTGAGAGTCCCATGCATGAGACAGCTCGGAGAAGCAATGGGGGGAAGACGATCTCAGATTCCCCACAAGGCCCAGAAGAGCCAGATCCTCTCAGTTCTGTGTTATATTCACTGAAACCAAATGGGAAACTGTGATGAGGAGAGAGAGAGAGAGAGAGAGAGAGAGAGAGAGAGAGAGAGAGAGAGAGAGAGAGAGAGAAAGAGAGATCACAGTATGCAGTATGGGGGAATGCAGACATTCACACCTTCCCATCTGCCCACCTTGGACCTCTGGGTCTAGCCAATGGAATATGTGGATGTTCTTTCCTCAGAACTGTGTGAGTCAGCAGCCATCCATCTCACTGTGCAGCAGTCACTGTCCTGAATCAAGAAACACATCATAGCCCTAACTGGTTTGGCTCAGTGGATAGAGCATCAGCCTGTGGATTGAAGGGTCCCAGGTTCGATTCCAGTCAAGGGCATGTACCTGGGTTGCGGGCACATCCCCAGTAGGGGGTGCGCAGGAGGCAGCTGATCGATGTTTCTCTCTCATCGTTGTTTCTAACTCTCTATCCCTCTTCCTTCCTCTCTGTAAAAAATCAATAAAATATATTAAAAATAAAAAAGAAACACATCATAGACTCCACGCCTGGGGTTCATTGACCAGTAGGAAAGGCAATTCGAGTGATGTGCAGACATTGGAATTGAGTGCAGAGTCATGTCAGAGTGTGACCAGCGTAAGGGACTGGGGAGGAGACAGAAGAAAAGAGACACAGAGCCCCCTGAGGTAGGGAGAGCTGTCAGGTAAACTCTTCTGTGGAGAGGTGATGCTTATGTGCAGTTAGGAGGGATCAGCATCCGGGCTGAGCAGCTGGGGTGCTGTCTGGAACCCTTCAGGTATTCGGGGTAGCCTGGGGAAGTCAGTGGTCAGAGCTGATGCTTAAGCTCATGAAGGATGTTAGGAGCCACGCTCAGGCATCAGGGCCATGCCGACCCAGGCTGATGGCATGTCAGGCACATCCCTGGGCAGCAGCCTGGTGGCACATGAGAAGGGGAGAGGAGGTGGAGGATGGGGTGCCAATTCGGTGGCTCTGTGGTAATCTAGGAGAGGCCTCGGGAAGGACTCACGTAAGGGCAGGGGTTGTGCTGGAGACACGGAGAAATGAATGCAAATAGAAAGAAAAAACATTCAGCCAACACACTCAAAAAATCCTTTGTCCTGGACCTGTGCTAAGCGGGTGCCATGAAGCCCTGAGTCAGGAAAGTGGGCCTTCTGAAGTTTAAATATTCTACTTGGAGCCAGCAGATGTTCCGCCACTTGCTAGAGAAATTGCAAAAAATTAAAATTAAAAACACACACACATTATAGCTTATTCTATAGGAAGGAGTGCCAAACATTGAAACATGATGCAGTTTCAAAGTCTAATATTTGAAATGAGAAATCAAATTGCATTTTCATCTAGAAAGGTGGGGGGGGGAGTAGGGAGGAGGGATGAGTGTTGAGTCATGTCCAGTGTTCTCCTAGTCAGGATGTACCCGTGTTACTTATACACACAAAAGAGACACAGCCCTCAGCCCCCTACTGTCTGCGTCCATGGGTTATGTAGTCCAACTGTGGCCGCCAAAGGTGTTCTTAATTTTAGGTAAAATTTTTCAGCAGGAGACAAACAGCTTTGTATTTATTTTTATTTTTATTTTTTTGGTAATATTTTCATTGATTTCAGAGAATGAAGAGAGAGGGAGAAATAGAAACATCAATGATGGGAGAGAATCATTAATCGGCCGCCTCTTGCACGCCCCCTACTAGGGATTGAGCCCATAGCCCGGGCATGTGCCCTTGACCGGAATCAAACTTGGGACCCTTCAGTCCGCAGGCCTGACGCTTTACCCACTGAGCCACACCGGCTAGGGCCCAACGGCCTTTTAAAGAACTGGTTATATCCTACATCTTCAGAAACAAATCCTCTCGCCTCCATCCGAGTACCTATAATAGCAACAGAGAAATGCGTTTGGCATATTGTGCTGCGATATTTGAAATGGCTAATAAGCCTCCCAAGCTGCTATACATTGGAAAACAAATTAAACCGGCCTGTTGTAAAGGCATCACACCACCATGTGAGGGAGGCGCATGCCCCATGTTTCTTGCTAAGCACTTTTGTAAGGCCAGGCCTCCAGGAATATGTGTGACATGATGTGTTGCTTTCTGAGCCTTGGCACAGCCGTTCGTATCTGCAAATGCCGCTCTGAGCAGCACCTGGAGGGGAAATGGCACCTTCGCCTTGTGTTTAAAGACCAGCCTGCATCTGGGGGCGGGAACGACGGGGCACAGGCTGGGGGCTTCTGCTCTCACAAGGTAGTTACCGGGGAAGACAAACCTTTCCCCATATTCGGCCTCGTTCTAGCAACTTGCCATTTGCATAACTGATCAATCTAACACCTTTGAGATGTTTGTCCCATTCAAAAGGAAAATCCTTATAAACCTGGAATTGGGCGTGCATGGGTGGTTTTTTTTCTTCTTGATCCATCATTGTAACAAAGCATCAACTTTGAATCATTTTTTGGTTGGTTTTAATCTTTGTTTTTTTTTTTCAATTTAACTTCTTTATTGTTTAAAGTGTTACCTCTCTCTGACTGGCTTATTTCACTTAGCATGACGCTCTCCAGTTTCATCCATGCTGCGGTTGCAAATGGTGGCAAAGCCAGTCAGAGAAAGATAACTACAACAGGATCTCACTCATTTGTGGAATATAATGAACAACATAAACTGATGAACAAAAACAGATCCAGAGACAGAGAAGCATCGATCGGACGGGCAAACCTCAGAGGGAAGGTAGGGGAGGGCGGGGTAAGGGGGAGAGATCAACCAAAGGACGTATATGCAAGCACATAGGCCTAACCCAGTGGTCGGCAAACTCATTAGTCAACAGAGCCAAATGTCAACAGTACAACGATTGAAATCTCTTTGGAGAGCCACATTTTTTAAACTGAAACTCTATAGGTAGGTACATTGTTATTAACTTCATTAGGGTAACTCCTAAGCTGGCCTTTGCTAAAAACGTCCTCAGTCTGATGGAGGTACGTTCGCTGAGGTCGACCCCTTCCAACTCTCCCATCCACACTCGTCTTGTATACTTGTTTCCTCTGTCTCCTTTCGTTCATCCTCTCTGTATGTCCAAACCATCTCCACATACCTTTCTCCATCCTCGACACTACATCTTCTTTCACTCCACAACGTTCCCTAAAATTAACTTAATAAACTTTACTTAAAGTTTTAAGTCAATTTCGCACTGTACGTGCGTGCCCGCACGTGGTATTTTGTGGAAGAGCCACACTCAAGGGGCCAAACAGCCACATGTGGCTTGCGAGCTGCGGTTTGCCGACCGCTGGCCTAACCAATGGACACAGACATCAGGGGGGTGAGGGCATGAGTGGGGTGGATGGAGGAGGAATGTGGGGATAAGGACACATATGTAATAACTTAACCAATAAAAAAATTTTAAAAAAATTTATATAAAAAAATAAAGAAAGAAAGTGTTACCTCTGTCTCCTTTCCCCCCATTGACCTCTCCCTGGCTGTCCCCACCCCCCCAGCACATGCACCCACCCCCCTCTACTGTCTGTGTCCAGGGGTTATGCTTATGTGCATGCATACAAGTCCTTTGGGTTGATCACTTTGAATCTCTTTTAACTTGTATGAATGACATCACGCCCGGTGGGAGAGAGCTGAAATTAATCAAGGTAATTCCGCTGTGTGACCCGAGTTGGCATTTCCCTCTGATGGAGCCAGGAAATGGGGTGGCTAATAGTCCATTTCGGAGTATTCTAAGATCTTCACTGTTGCGCATTTCAGGAGGTTAATAGGATACTAATTGGGGCCCGGGTGAAAAGTTCACCAGAAAAATGAACTCACCTGGATCTGAGGACTCGCACCGTCCCAGCGGCCGACCTCCCCTTTGCACACCCCTCTCTGCACGCCTTCACCTGGGAACCCAGAGGGGAAGAAATGGCACACCTTGGTGACCGGGCACAGCCAGCGTTCTGTCACCGGGCCCCCGGGGAACAATGGATGGCCACATGCCAGGGTCACAGGCCACCAGCGAGATCAGCATTCTGCCTTTTATGAAGCAGAAGTGAAGCAAAACTCACCGAAGGGAGAAATTTATATCGAAAATAGGGCCTATGCCAGAGCTTGTTAGGAACTTTTAGGAAAAGCACATGTTTTGTTAAAACTTAAGAGGTTCCAATTTTTTTAATTTTTTTTTTTTAATGAGGAAAGGAGAAGGAGAGAGAGAGAGAAAGAAACATCAATGATGAGAGAGAATCATGGATCAGCTGCCTCCTGCACGCCCCGCAACCTGGGCATGTGCCCCGACTGGGAATCGAACCGTGACCTCCTGATTCATAGGTCGATGCTCAACCACTGAGCCACACCAGCTGGGCAAGAGGTTCCAGTTTTTTTAAAAAAATCAACTTCTATTCACCGCCTCTAGAGAAGTAAAACTAAACCATTTTTTGAAAACAATAATGAAATCCTAGGTGTGGGTCATTATTATTGACTAGCTGATGTCTGTTCAAGACCAACATGGACGAGACGATGATATTCTCTCTCAATTTTCTCCCCCGTAAATAGTTGCTATCACTCCTGGGTGACTTGGGAAATTTATCAACATGAAAGGCAGGACCTCGGAAATATTGCCGCCTCTCCCCTCCTCCGCCTGTGTCCCCTCCGGCAACAGTAAAGAATCTGCACATTGTCCGGCATTGTCATCTCTCACTGGGTCTCATTATGGCACATCCATAGATAATGCTTAGCTTCTTCCGTATGGAAGGAGTTCATAATTCCTTCCAGCGTCCAAGCGGGCATGCTATGCCCCCCGTCTCCCTCTCCATGTGCCATCCGTCTTGCAACTTTGCAGAAGGGGCCGGGCTCTTTCAAAACAGCTGTAATCTGCGGCCATGGCTGGTGCCGTGGACGGGTTGCCAAACTATTACCATAACTGTCAGCCGACATCAGAAAAATAATCTCATTGTGCTGGACAGATGCGTTTCCTGCATTATTGATATAGTCGCTGCGGAGTAAGAGAGAAGTATAAAGCATTGTTCTATTTACAAAAGGAGATTGGCCCAGTCCTTGAAAAGGGAGCAGGAGGGACAGGCACTTACAGGAAGTGAGATATAGTCAACTCGGGGAAAGTTATGTGTCAGGGACACGTGACCCCGCAGTCAGCAGTGGGATCTCAGAGCCCTCCCTCCCACCCTCCTTTCCACCCTCCCTGGCTTTCAGGCCAGGCGTATGGTTTGTTCTCAGACTGAAAGCCTTCTCAGAACCATTGAATTTGTTGTACATTCTTTCTCTCTCACCCCCTTTCCCTAAACATGTAGGCCAGTGGTTCCCAAGGTGGGGCACACGCCCCACAGGGAGGCAATTTGATGTTTAAGGGGGGGGGGGAGCAATTCAAGAATGAGTTATTAACAGTGAATTATTTTGTATTTCTTACGGTTCTAGGGCCTCATAAATAGATATTGTGACATGTTTATGCATTTCAGTTCTCTGTGATGTGTCTTAAAACTTTATTTGCTGTTTTTTGTATTGTTATTATTTTTAAAATATATTTTTATTGATTTCAGAGAGGAAGGGAGAGGGAGAGATAGAAACATCAGTGACAAGAGAGAATCACTGATCGGCTGCCGCCTGCACGCCCCCTACCGGGGATTGAGCCCAGAACCTGGTCATCTGCCGTGACCGGGAATCGAACCCAGGACCCTTCAGTCCACAGGCCAGCACTCTATCCACTGAGTCAATCAGGCCAGGGCCATATTATTATTATTATTTTTTAAACAATTTCTTAGTGATTTCTTCCTCAGTCCTTCCATTGTCTTGTCATTCTTTTATTTTTCTCTCTCATGGATGCCATGTTCTTTGGAATCTTGTTTAGACCAAGTTCATGGCCTTTGAGGCTTCCTCCACATGAACAGGAGCTCACTTTTTGAATAATAAGAATTATGTGTCATAGGAGGGGGCATCAGGATGTTAGAGATGCTTAGGTGGGGCGTGGCCACAAAAAGGTTGGAAACCACTTTTCAAATGTGTTCGTCACACACCTTGGTAAGTAAGGGGATGGCTCTAAACCACTGCATTCCAGAATAAGTGAATTTGTTTATTTCAAGCAGATCATTTCGACTTTCCATTGGGAGCAAGGAGTTAAATTTACCTTGTGCCTCCTGGCTTTGCAAGAAGGGCCAGTCACCACTCCGTCACAGTGTGAGCTGTGAATAATACAGTGTGATTGTATTTGTTGAGCACACAAACCCTGGAGTACCGGGCACTTCGCATTCATTATCTCTAATCCACAGAACATGCTGGCCGAGGTAGGGCTGTCTCTTTAAATCTCCGTGGGACTGCTGGAGAAATTGATGTGCAAAGAGGTTTCATAGATGGTCCAAGGAGGTCACACAGATTTTAAATAATCGATCTGGAATTTGAACCTACGCCTAACTCCAGAATACGTCACTCTAGATCATGTTTCCTCCCATTTTAGTAATATACTAGAGGCCAGGTGCACGAAATTCGTGCACGGGTAGGGTCTCTAGGCCTGGCTGGCAATCAGGTCCGGTTGGGGCCTTCTGACTGCCAGCCGGGGCCTTCCTTCATTCCGCACCGCCCCCTGGTGGTCAGCACACATCATAGCAAGCGATTGGTCTCCCGTTCGAATTCCCACGGGGACAATTTGCATATTAGGCATATATATATATATAGAGAGAGAGAGAGAGAGAGAGAGAGAGAGAGAGATAGGAAAAATATATTATGCATCAGAATGTTTGTTTCTGTCCTATTCACTTTCCCCAAATATGTATAAAGCACCAAAAAAGCTATTTTCTTCACAGAAACGAAAGACTGGCATTGCTATCTTATCCATGCACCGAAGGGCCTTTAAGGAGATGGGTGGAGACCTCAGCACAAATTCTAAATGAACCCATCACAAGCACCTGGATCCATCCTAAGTAAGATGGTCCCAAATATGTCTGCACATGTTTGTGAGTTCCAACAGTTCCATCCTGAGTGCAAGGCGTGGAAGTCTAAATTCTACCCCCGAATGAGTCAAAGCCTCCATGGCTTCGTTTCTTCTCTTTTTATAAAAATGCATCATCCTGCCAGGCCGATATGACTCAATGGTTGAGCATCGACCCTTGAACCCGGAGGTCGCAGTTCAGTTCCCGGTCAGTGGGCTCGATCCCCAGTAGGGGGCATGCAGGAGGCAGCTGATTAATGATTCTTTCTCATCATTGATGTCTCTATTTCCCTCTCTCCCTTCTTCTCTCTAAAACCAATAATATATATATACTTTCTAAAATGCATAATTCTGATGTACTACAAACAGCACAGGCATTCATTTATTAACCAACCCAGAAGCAACTGTATGTTGTCAGCAGAGATTCTTGCGAAAAAGTTATCTGGCATCCTTAACGGGGACTTCAAATGATATTAAAAGTAAAAGCCATAGGACAAATGAATTCTTTCCCCCTCCAAGGCCTGTTGTCACGGCTGTTTTTCTCTTGTTAATTATTATTTCCAGGGAAATGGGTCAGCACTTTGAGATTCCGAGAGAAGAGTGGGTGTGAGTAATGAAGCAGGGTGGAAAGTCCCGTTATCTGGCTATCCTCAAATTATTTATTTTCGTTCCCTCCCCTTCCCCCGGGGTGTGCTGGCTTTGATCCAGGCACAGTCTTGCTTTGCTTGCACTCTTGTCAGGAGGAGACTCCAAGGCAGAGGACAGACACACTGGCTGCCTCAAGACTGTGGCCAGACGTAACTGAGTGAGTTGGCCGTCGTGGTGGAGGGGGGCCCTCAGGCACCCCTTTGGAGCCAACTGCCTACAGGGCATAGGCCATAGGTCTTTGTGGGGCGACAGCAGATGAGCTCTGCCTCAAATGACTGCTTTCCTTGCTCATCGGTCGCCTTTCAGATTGAGAATTGCTTATCCTGTGATAAGAAAAAGGAAATGCTATAATTTTGAGAGGGAAAAAGAAAAAAAAATGGGGACAGAGGAGAAATAAGAAGTAGGGAAGGAGCCCTCGCTGATTTAGCTCAGTGGATAGAGCGTTGGTCTGTGGACTGAAGGGTCCTGGGTTCAATTTTAGTCAAGGGCACATGTCTCGGTTTCAGACTCAATCCCCAATAGGGGGCGTGCAGGAGGCAGCCGACCAATGATTCTCATCATGGATGTTTCTCTCTCTCTCTCCCTCTCCCTCTCCTTTCCTCTCTGAACTCAATAAAAAATATATTTAAGAAAGAGAAGTAGGGAAAGAAATGAACTAGAGCAAAATGGAATTTGTATTAAAAATATTCAAACAAGGATATCCCTCCCCTCAACATACCACATGTATATATGTATGTATTTCTCCTTTTCATACAAGGTATCTTGCTCCCTTTCTCAAAGCATCGTCTTCAAACAACATATACAAGAAAGACCAATGATTTAATAACTTAATATAGGCCATTTCCAAAAGCTAACACTTCCCTTAAAGTACACAGGCAAAAGGAAAATTATACAACTAGGCAAAGAGATGATGATCTTTGGGGTTGACCCCCTATTAATTTAATCAATTTTGTCAAATAATTATGTTCTAACAATTATGTCAAAATCTCCAAATCGTTCTTCTGTTTCCTTGTAGGTGTATTTTGTTTGTTTCATGGATTTTGAAGGTAAATATGCCTTTAATTAGGATTGTTAGGTCTTCTTGATGAATTATTTCTTTTACCACTATGAAGTGCCTCTCTTTATTTCTAGTGAAACTTTCTGTCTGAAAGTCTACTTTTTCTGATATTCATGTAGCTGGGTTAGCATTCTTACACTTATTGATTGAATAGCGTGTCTTGCACGCTTCTATTTCCAAACTCCTGCGTTTTTATACTTAAAATGTGTTTCTTGTAAACAGCATGTAAGTAGGTCTTGCTTTCTTGTAAAATCCAAACTGACAATCTCTGCCTGTTAATTGGAGTAATTAGCCCATTTGCATTTAATATAATATTTGCTATATATTTTCAAGTCACCCTCTTTCTGTTTGTTTTCTTTTATTCCATTTGGTATTGGTTCTTTGTCCGTTCCTGCCTTCCTTAGAGGGATTCCATATTCTTTAATATTCTACTTATCTTGTCTGTTAACTTTTTTAGCTCTTCCTCTCTTTTTACTATTTTCTCTAGAGATGATGATCAGAAGCTATAAGTCATCATGGTCTACATTCAAATCTCATTGAAATATGCACAGTGTAGTTTCTTACGATAGTATCATTTGTCCTGGCTTTTTGAAAAAAAAGCAAACAAACCTAAAAAACACATTTTCCTAGGACCTTAGATACAAATCTTATAGACTAGCAGTTCACAGCCTATCTTCTGGGCCAGGGAACTTTTAGAGAAGCAGAGAAAAGCTCTGGATCCCCACACATATATTTGTACGCAAACAATCACACAGGATCTTCATGTAACAGCGGGAGGTCTATACACACATGGAAGTCCAGTTCAGGGACTCCTAGCGTAGGATGGAGTTTGCCCTTCTCCCCAGCATTCATCTGGAATCTGAAGCAGAAGCCTGTGGACAGCACTTGAAAAAACAATTCAGAAAGAATGAGAAGGACGAGGGTGGACAGAGGATGGGGGTCAGGAAGGAAGAGAAGAAACAATATCAACGAAGAACTATTCCAAACGTGATTTATTGGAGTTTTTATAGCACCCGATGCCATGTTCCTACCCTGGGTCATGCAGGGTGGCAGTGTTTCAACCTGGTGCTTTATACAGTCATCTTGAAACCTCCTAAGAACCCAGGAGATTTTGAATGCATAAACTTTTATAACTTCTAAGGTATACGCTTTTGGAGTTTAAAAGTTGAGCAGACTGGCCCTAGCCCGTTTGGCTCAGTGGTTAGAGCATCAGCCTGCGTGCGGACTAAAGGGTCTCAGGTTCAATTCCTGGTCAGGGCACGTGCCCGGGTTGTGGGCTCGATCCCCAGTGGGGGGCATGCAGGAGGCGGCCGATCCATGATTCTCTCTCATCCTTGATGCTTCTCTCTCTCTCTCTCTCCCTCTGCCTTCCTCTCTGAAATCACTAAAAAAAATATTTTTAAAAAAAGTTGAGCAGACCGGCTCCCAGGTCATTGCACTAATCTGCCTACAATTACAGGCACAGTGCCTTCTTCCTGGTTTCAAACTACTCGTCTTCCCTGCACTCCAGATGGTCTAATCCGTTTCCTCTAAGTGTTGACTAAAAAGACTTATTTGAATTCATTAGAGTCAGATTTAGATGATTACGGTGCAAATATAACCCAGGGCACCTCTGCGGTGGTTGAACGTGGAGAAGTGATTTGTCCTGAAGCAGAACTGGGAGGTGTGTTTTCCCACAAGCTGGTTCCCGGGACTTGTCCCCCCACGCTGAGCACCGGGTGCCCTGAGGGCACCCAGGGAACACGCGTCGATCCATTGCTGAATGAAATAAAGACAGGTGGATGCCTCTCCAGCAGAGGAGGGAGTTCATTGCTCTGCGTAGGAGCACCACACATGACTGCTGAGTGCAACGGTTCTCAACCTTCTGGCCCTTTAAATACAGTTTCTCGTGTTGTGACCCAACCATAACATTATTTTCGTGGCTACTTCATCACTGTCATGTTGCTACTGTCATGAATCATCATGTAAATATCTGATATGCAGGATGGTCTTAGGCGACCCCTGTGAAGGGGGTCGTTCGACCGCCAAAGGGGTCGCGACCCACAGGTTGAGAACCGCTGGCTTTGTGCCTTTTCTGATCATCCCTGGGCAAGGAAAGGGTGTCCGTCTCATTGACAAAA
Organism: Myotis vivesi; assembly: GCA_035771395.1. Taxonomy (NCBI): domain Eukaryota; kingdom Metazoa; phylum Chordata; class Mammalia; order Chiroptera; family Vespertilionidae; genus Myotis; species Myotis vivesi. The sequence goes on along the minus strand of JAWPEG010000013.1, from coordinate 4,679,591 downwards.
TTTGGCTTCTTCACCCAGAAACGTGGCGCCCTGCTGACCATCAGATGTGACTGGACTTCCTATGGGCTGGGTGGCGCTATCTATGGCCTTGTCGGATGGCCATGAGGAAAAGGTGGGCACCTCACAACGCCTCCTTAATTTAAATAGGAAAACAATGTCTTCTCGAAAGATAGCTAACCTTTTCAAAAGGGCTTTTTAGAAAAGGCCCCTTTAAAAGAAGTGGGATAGGAAAGGTCTCATTGTCCTTACACAACTGTTTCTGAAACATGTCTAAAGACTCAAGGAAGTCACCCAAACAATTAAGAATTGATGTAATTAACCTTTGTATGCTGGTGTTGACCCAGCCTTTATAGCTGCCTTTTAAACTCTGGAACACCCCAGCCCAGAACATGGGCGTGTTTGTTTGCACACACACACACACACACACACACACACACACACATTTACTCTTGCACGGATACACCCACCGCAATCGCGTTTTTTAATTGAAAAGCATAAATTTGGACTGCGAAATCTATTAGCGATTTGTTTTAATTAGGAACCCAGCTGCTTCCTGAGATTCCGCAGCCTGGGTTTCAGAACTTCGGCCATACTGACAATGAGTCTCCAGTGGGTTGCTTCCGTCTCTCGGATCAGCATTTTTAAGGACTCGTTGCAAAGGTAACGGCGAGCTGCTTCTCTCGGCTATAAAATTACAGCTGCCTCCGTCTTCGGGTGAGGACGGGGCCGCCCTGTGAGCGTAGCCAGCGGCCTGGCCCTGACCTCCTGGCGCGGGCATGTTCCGTCTAGCAGGCTGCCTGATCTTTGGATCACCTTGCTTGTAGACTTGCCAACTTGGCTCACAGAGATGCAGCATCATGGTTAATTTCAAGGTCCCTACTTAGGCCAGGATCGGTAGGGGGAGCTGTTACTTAATTGAAACCAGCATCAACTAGATCTGTGTGTGTGTGTGTGTGTGTGTGTGTGTGTTTTAAATACTTAGCTAGCTGAGGACAGAGCTCTGTGCAAGTTAGTGGAGTGAAGTAGGGTCTGAGAAGCGATCCTACCATTTTTCATGTTTCAGCTCTTTCCCGGTGTTCAGCTAATGACAGCAACACAACCTACTATTTGGGTAACGTCAAATGGGGCCTCACCCATTCTGTTCATCAGTCAGCGTCTATTCACTTGCTCACTCATCTGCTCATTCATCCATTCAGTGCTTATGGATCACCTACTATGTACAGCGCAAGGTGCTGGGAATGTAAAGATGACTAAGGCACTGCATCTGCCTTTCAGGAGTTGATAGTCTAATGCAGCGGTTCTCAACCTGTGGGTCGCGACCCCTTTGGCGGTCAAACGACCCTTTCACAGGGGTCGTCAAAGACCATCCTGCATGTCAGATATTTACATGACGATTCATCACAGTAGCAACATGACAGCGATGAAGTAGCCACGAAAACAATTTTATGGTTGGGTCACAACATGAGGAACTGTATTGAAAGGGCCAGACGGTTGAGAACCACTGGTCTAATGGATGAAACACAGAAACAGGAAAAAAAAAAAACAATTACTGTGGAGTGTGGTGTATATAAAGTGCATCGGGAACTCGAGGCAAGAATGAGTATGATGGGGATGAAGAGGAAGGGGGTTAGGAGAGGTTTTGTGTCCATGGTGCCAGGGGTCTGCTCAACTAAGTATTTGAGTTTGCATAAATATTGAAAAAAGAAATTATGAATGAATGAATGAAAAAAAGGAAGTGATTGGAAAGTGAGATGGAGACGAGCAGGCAGTCTAGGAAAACTGGTATAAAAAAGGGCTGAATAGCCAGGCCGATGTTGCTCAGTGGTTGAGCGTCGACCTATGAACCAGGAGGTCATGGTTTGATTCCCAGTCACGGCACGTGCCCGGGTTGTGGGCTTGATCCCTAGTAGGGGGTGTGCAGGAGGCAGTCGATCAATATTTCTCTCTCATCGATGTTTCTCTCTCTCTCTACTTCTCCCTTCCTCTCTCTTTAAAATCAATAAAAACTTTTTTTTTTTTTTTTTTTTAAAAAGGGCTTAATAAAAGGGCATGGCGATGGAAACCATGAGAAGCTTGGTGTGGTTAGTGTACCATGGGAGGAGAGAGGCGCTGAGAGGTGAGGTTTGCAAGAGAAAGAAGGGAATTGTTCAAGAAAGGCTTTTTCTCCATGCTAACGAGCTTTGACTTGACTATCAGAAGCCACTGGGCCCGGTGAATGATTGAGCCAGATCTGCCTTCTAGAAAGGTCATCCGGGCCATGCTTTTACTCGTACATGATGGTGGAGGAATGTAGGACTAGAGGAAGAACAGAAAAATACACGGGAAGGTGTTCTCGATGCTATGAAACTTCACCGTGAGTCTGAACTAAAGATTGCGACAGACTGGAAAGATCTGGAGGACCTAGGAGCTCACTGAATGTGGGGGATAGGTGATGTTTAAGGAAAAAATAACCTACACTGTGCTCCTTAGTAACTACAGACACACTGCTCTGTGGGGAAGCATGTTCCAAAACATGGATGCATACAGACCAGTTCTAATAGTTGCTTGCTCGTTATTTGAGGAAGTCACCTGAAGAAGTCATACAGCAATTAAAAAACAACACACACACACACAAGAATGGGGTAAATGTTTGTGCTAGCTAGTGAGAATATTTGCATAAATCCAACTAGAGAGGGAATGTTCAGAAATGCCATATTCAAATTCATAGTCATTAATTTTTTCCGATGTATTTATTTATCACTTTATCAAGAAATTAGTTTGGCATTGATGGAATAGGACATAACTGTAGAAGCTGATACATGACAGCCTGTGGGGCATCTCCACTCTTGCCCACCTGTTTGTGAAGTGAAATGTATTGAATAAAGTTTTATTCGAACACAGCTGAGCTCACCCACACATGGTCTGTGGCTCCTTGCTCACTACAGCGGCAGAGTTGAGTAGTTGAGACAGAAACTGTTATCACCCGTGAAACCTCACCCTCTATAGTAAGAGGTGATCGACCCCTGAAATAGAATACAAGTGTGTCTGTACCTTAGAGAGAGTAGAAAGCAGGACATCAAAGGGGAAAATGCATCATATATTTGGAGAACTGGTGTCTTACTGACCCATTGTTTCTGGGCTCATGGATGAAAAAGGAAAAAGGCTCAGAGCTTCTTGGTACAACCCTGACTCCCTCAGGCCATTGGCTGATGTTCACAGGGGAGGCGGTTCCCGCATGGGAGGCTGAGAGTGGCAGGCAGGCACATGGGGGTGACCCAGGGGAGAGGTCACTGGAACCCACGGGCATCAACAAGATCTGGGCACCCCAAGAAGCAGCCACAGGAGGGCAGCAAAGTCACATGACATTCGAAAATATTTGCATGGCCCTAACTGGTTTCGCTCAGTGGATAGAGAGTCGGCCTATGGACTGAAGGGTTCCAGGTTTGATTCTGGTCAAGGGCATGTACCTTGATTGCGGGCACATCCCCAGTAGGGAGTTTGCAGGAGGAAGCTGATCAATGTTTCTCTCATCAATGTTTCTAACTCTCTATCCCTCTCCCTTCCTCTCTGTAAAAAATCAATAAAATATATTTAAAAAAATATTTACATGGGAGCCATGGTCTTCAGAAGTGTGTAGATTAAAAAAACCATTTGGCATTTCCCGTGATGGCCACCCATCTCCCGACGGAAATTTCTTCAGCCGAAATCTAAATGCCCAATAATCTCTTGTTGGATCCGAATGAAGAAATATTCATAAATAAAATCTGCTTCTTCTGGGAGGGGCCAAATATGTAAAAACAGGAAAACACTTTTGATTAGGAGGCTGTGTGTCAGTGTCAGATACTGATAGAGAGAAAGTTTACTTCATAGAGCAACGTATCTCATTCGTGTCCATGAAATAACTAATGTTTGCATGTTGATTGACTTCCAGGAAGCAAAGGCGAACGTATTGTAGCTCATAGCCCTTCCAGGGAAAAATATAGTGTCTTTTAATATATTTTTAATAATGATCATTAGGAAATAGCATTTCTCTATTTTTTTTTTATCTCCCCCCTCATTTATTTATGTTGTGATATATTTATGCCAAACTTTGTACCAGAGAAGGGGTGGGGGTATAACATAAGAGTAAAAAGAGAGTGACGGAGTTATTTTATACCTTTAAAATGTTATCCTCATCCAGAATACTAACCATCTTTGGGGAAAAAAAAGCATGATTTTAAAGTTCAGTTTTGTTTCCCTTTCATTTCCTTGCTTTCATTTGGCCATCGATTAAGCCACTTGTTCTCAGTTTCAGAGTGTGGACAGATACCTTCAGAACCTTGGCTTTAAGTAACAAAAGTTCTTCATTTTAGGGTAGTCATATGTATCATTTTCTCTGTTATGGTTTGTAACTCTTGTTTAAGACATTTAAAAAAAACAAACACTGGTTGCTAATATGTATTATGAAATGCTTCACAAAAGTTCTAACTCATTAGCATACTGACACTTACACTACAGCTTATCAAGTCCTTTCTGGCATGACCAGGCCACGGCTGACCCTTCCCTAATTAACTTTCGTCACGGGGAGGTGTTTCTGGTTTGCGTCTACAGTAAACGTTTGCTGAAACAACTATCTTTTTTTTTATATCCCTGATATTTTGAGAAAAATGTTAATAATTGTTTGCCGCTTCTTGATTGGGGTCAATTTTAGCCAGATCTCTCCAAAGGAAGGGAAATGATTACCAGCTAATTAAAACAGTTAAAATGTGAGCATTGCTTTCTTTAGTTATTTCGGTAGTTAAAGCATAGACTTTGGGAACTGGAAGGAATTTTAGTAAAATAATTAATTTAGTGAAATCAAGGATCTGTGTGAGAGAGACAGAGAGAGAGAGAGAAAACCTCAGCATTGAGGTAGCCATAAAAAGCTGTGTACAGATATTTATATATTTTACTTGTTGACCATAATTCATGGAATCTCTAGAAAAAAATTTTTTGAGAAATAGCACCCTGGAATGCTATATTGCAACGTCTCCTTTTCTTGCTTCTCTGTAAATAATTTCTCCAGGGTCACTTGACTTTCTCATTTGAATCCTCTGAGATGAGCCGGATCAGGTGTTTGTCGGCATTTAGGGAGGTTAAAATGGGAATTTGAGGCCCTAACCAGTTTGGCTCAGTGGATAGAGTGTCAGCCTGGGGACTGAAGGGTCCCAGGTTCGATTCCGGTCAAGGGCATGTACCTTGGTTGCGGGCACATCCCCAGTAAGGGATGTGCAGGAGGCAGCTGATGGATGTTTCTCTCTCATCGATGTTTCTAACTCTCTATCCCTCTCCCTTCCTCTCTGTAAAAAAAAATCAATAAAATAAATTTAAAAAATAAATAAATAAAATGGGAATTTGAATTCTCCCAAAACAGTCCCAAGTAGAAGGTTCTCAAAGCATGAGCTAGCAGACAGAAACTTCCATACACAAGCAGTCCATCTGGGGGGTTAGCGAGGCAGCCCCAGTGTCAAAGAGACGTGTTCCCAGCAGAGAACATATCAGTGGTCTCCACTAGTCAGTTTATCAACATGTGTCACATACATAATTCTCCTTATTCACTGAAATCCATTCCTCTGTGAAAGACACATATTAGACCTACAAGGATACTCTCTCTGATCAAGAAACAAAACAGAAAGCAGACGAAGACATGGAAAAAAGGAAGAGGAAAAGATAGAAAAAATGCATACTGCCCAGCTGGTGTGGCTCCATGGTTGAGCATCAACCATGAACCAGGAGGTCATGGTTGGTTCAATTCCCCGTCAGGACACATGCCCTGATTGTGGGCTCGATCCCCAGTGTGCGGTGTGCAGGAGGCAGCTGATCTGTGATTCTCTCTCATCATGGATGTTTCTATCTCTCTCTCTCTCCTTTTCCCTTCCTCTCTGAAAGCAATAAAAATATTGTAAAAGAAAGAGTATTGATCAGGGACATGGGAAACTTTGCACTCAGCCCACTATCTGAAGGTCTTGGAGTCCCTTCACATGGGAATGTGGTTCAGAATAAAACCCAAGGCTCCACTTTGGAGAAACTTATGCTTTAAATAAGAAAAGACAGAGCGTTATTTCATTGTGTGGGTGACATATGGCATTTGGACCTTTTAAAAAATGTCCCGGGACTGTAGATCAGGAAAAATTATATCGCTATTAGGAAAATGGAGAAGATTCTATTTTCTCAGCAGCCGGTCAACATGAAATATATGCATCAACACAGAATGTCTATGTTTCTACATGACTGGAAGGAGGAAAAAAACCCACACCCCCGAAAAGTAGGACACATCAAGGACCTTACTTAAGAAGTTAATTAGGTCCTTCATTCCACAGCTCCAACCAGCTATTTATGTTGCCGAGGGAACGATTCATAAGAGGCATACCGTTTTTTAAAAATGAATTGTAGTGGCATCTAGTGCAACGGGAGAGAAGACACCTGTTGGTATTTTGATTGGTATTACATTGCAATTATTTAATAGTGTCGGGAGACAGATTGACAATATTGTCTACCTACTGGAGGGTAAACTGTTTCTTCTCATGTATTCATGGATGTCTTTTTCTGTGCACATTAGGAAGTATAAAGAGCCCTAGCCGGTTTGGCTCAGTGGATAGAGCGTTGGCCTACGGACTGAAGGGTCCAGGGTTTGATTCTGGTCGAGGGCACATGCCCTGGTTGTAGGCTTGGTCTCCAGTGGGGGACATAGGAGGCAGCCGATCAATGATTCTTTCTCATCATTAATGTTTCTATCTCTCTCCCTCTCCCTTCCTCTCTGGGATCAATAAAAATATATTTTTTGTAAAAAAAGTATAAAGATTGCTGTGTGTGTGTGTGTGTGTGTGTGTGTGTGTGTGTGGTGTGTTTATACATGAATCTAATGGGGAATATCTATAGTTGTTATTTTTTTACTTCTATTATATTTTCTATCTCATTAATTTTGTAAGGATTATCAAAATACATTTGAGAATTATTGAGATATCTAAAAGGAGAATAGTAGGAAGCTTGACTAACCCAAGCATGTGATAAAACATTTTATATGGGTGTACTTATTATACTGGTGTGATACAGGTATACAGGTACAGTAGTATGATACAGTTATGTAGATGCAACAATGACAACCATCTGTTAGTGGGGTTAAAGAATATGCAGACTGAAATAATAGAATAGAGACTTCAGAAAGAGAACTAATTGCATATGGGAATTTAGTACTTCACAACACTACCATTTCAAATTAGTGGGAGAAAATATATATATTTATCCATAAAATTAAGTCCCGTCTAAAGCGTGACACATGAGCCAAAAAGGAAAAGATAAATCCAGGCACATAAAATTTAGAAAAGTTTGATGGCAAAATACCAGAAATAAGGTAAAAATACAAATAGCAAACGGAAAAAGTTATGACAGATGGAAGACTAATTTCATCAATTTAACAAGGATTTCTACAACACCAGTGTAGAAGGCAAAAAAAAAAAGATCAAATATAAAATCGAGCAAAGAATTCAAGAAGGCAATCCTCAGACAAATAAAAACAAATGTATAACCAAAGGGAAACATGCCAACCTTATTAATTTTGAACAAATGCAACATAAAACAATTATATAGCATTTTTTTCCCCATAAGTTTGTCAACATTTTTGTCAACATTTGTTATATTAACTAGAGGCCCAGTGCGCAAAATGCGTGCACTTGAGGGGGGGGGTGCCTCAGCTTGGCCTGCACCCTCTTGTAGTCCGGGAGCCTGAGGGTGGGGTGGGGGGAGGCAGGCCTAAGCTGTCAGTCGGACATCCTTAGTGCTGCTGCAGAGGCGAGAGGCTCCTGCCACTGCTGTTGGGCTCGCCACAAATGGGTTCAGCTACTGGAGCCCACTGACAACTAGGGGGCAGCTCCTGCATTGAGCGTCTGCCCCCTGGTGGTCAGTGGGCATCATAGAAACTGGTCTTTTGGCCATTCGGTCAATTTGCATATTAGCCTTTTATTACATAGGATTATACTTATTGTTCATAGATGTATGGAGGGAAAAATCAGTTTACTCTTACAAGAGTATACATTGTGTGAAATTTGGACAGTAACTTGGAAATATCTTTTAAAAACGGAAAAGTAAAAGAAACCATCAACAAAACAATGAGAAAACCCATTGCGTGGGAAAACATATTTGCCAGTGTCATATCTGATAAGGGCCTAATCTCCAAAATTTATAGGGAACTCATACAACTTAACAAAAGGAAGATAAACAATCCAATCAAAAAATGGGCAAAGGACCTAAATAGACACCTTTCAAAAGAGGACATTCAGAAAGCCAAGAGACATATGAAAACATGCTCAAAGTCACTAATCATCCGAGAGATGCAAATCAAAACAACAATGAGGTACCATCTCACACCTGTCAGACTGGCTATCATCAACAAATCAACA